>JACM01005037.1:0-19581 GCA_000787095.1 Periophthalmodon schlosseri | reverse complement strand
CCTGTGCTGCAGGGGCCTGTGCTGCAGAGCACAGTCTTTCTTGCATTTTCAATGCAATTTCCAATGCAAGACAGTGGAGAAAATAAAAAATGATTTTCTTCCAAATAAATCGATTTGAACTTCAAATTCAATTAATCAATTTTTTGCCAAGCCCTATGTCAAGCTAGTTCAGATCCTGCCCCTCCTCCCCCTCACTCTCCCCTTTACTCCTCCAGTCCTCGCCCCTCCTCCCCCCTAACTTTCTCATTTTTTCCTCCAGACACTGCCCAGTTCAGCGACTACTTTGGAGTGTGGCTGTGGTTTAGGTGTGATCACACTTTAATAAGAACTAACAAACTAAACTTATATATTAACCAGGATTATACAAGGACTAAGTATGTCTAACCCAGGACTATACCAGATCAATAGGACAAATCCCATAAACTAAAAAGCCAAGTCTAAAACACTTCTAAAGAAAGATCTTAGCTTCAAATTCAGCAGCAAAGGATAATGTAAGTAGGAATGTGAGTAGACCACAAACAAACCAATGTGGTCTACTCCATTCAGTGTAGTGAAGACTGCTGTGAGCCTTATATTGGTTTGAGAGAAGAGTTAAAGAGACAGTTTTTGTTAGGAAAGACAATCCATCTTTGATCAGGAATGGGGGGCTTAGACATCATTCATCTCCTATTTATAACTCCATCCTCAGACCTATATCTAAACTAAGGAAAACAACAGTGATAGCCAGTATGCTAACAGGTGTGAGAGCACCTATTACGGGTGCAGAGGGCAGTGAACAAACACAATATAAACACACCAGTGAAACAGTACAGAAAATTCAGGCAACTACTTGTCCACCCTAAAGATAAAAAAAGAACCAGAGCACATATGTAACGTCATATACAAAATACATAATACAGGGGCCTGAATGATTATGCAAAATAAGACTTAGGCACAATTCACACTGTATAAACTGTATACAAATTGGTTTGTTAGTTTCAGTCCCTCCCTTCAGATAGATATAAGGCAGTGTCTGCCAGCAATCTGACCAGAACTGAAGAATCCGCTCGGATGAGCAGTGAAACGTCTTCACTCTGAAGCTGACAGAATTGAATTTTACTTTTGCTATAAGACAATAAAATATAAAAAGTATGTGTTTTTTTTTTTCTTGTAGTAGACAAACCACAATTTCAGAAACACTGGAAACACAGCAGTCCCAGAATATATACAGCTGACTGCCCTTATGTCACAGTTTTACCCTTAAAGCTTTACATTTCCAATTCAAAGTATAACTCAGTCGAGCACAAATCCACAACATACAGTCCTCCTATATGTGCATAAATATTTATAGAACTTCAATATGGAGGTCCCAGCAGACTTGCACTATAGAAAGATGCTGTGGTTTCCATGTAAAAAGTTGAATTGGTGACAGTGCAGACTACAGCTGAGGAGGAGCGTCCCTGGTGTGAGAGTAATGAGATTCGGTGTGGATTTGAACAGGGCCGGGTCAATCTTTGATCAGACCACCCACCGAACCAGCACAGCCCACTGAAGGCCCAGGCTGCAGCCAAGTCCCATTCTCTGCAGAGGAGGAGAGATACCTGGGAGGCAAGACCGCGGAGAACCTGCCTGGAGGTACAATGTGGGCTAGAATAATACTAGCACAAAAAGACAGGTCAAGGAAGTGAACGGAACTTTGATGTCTTTGTTAGCAGATGCATCAGTATTTAAAGGGGCCATATTATGCTATTTTCTGATCTAAGTTTTAATGTTTCCTCATCACAAACATACCTGGGTTGTGATGTTTCCTCATCACAAACATACCTGGAGTTGTGTTTTGTTTCATTCACACATGTTTAACACACACACCCTGCATATTTAGGCTGAGTTCACTCTCAAACAGAAAACAGTGTTCCACCTTGTGATGTCTACCGCTTCATGACATCACAAAGTGGAACAGAGCATTTGGATCTTTGGCGTTGTAGACAGACTAATAATAATGGGTTACTCAAACATGTGTGAATGAAACAAAACACAACTCCAGGTGTGTTTTTGAGGACGTAAAAGTATTATAACATGGCTTACAGCTCACAATAGTCAGTTTTGCATAATATAAGACCTTTAAATGTAGATAACAGTAGGAATATGCTTGTAAGGTTCATATAATCTTGACAATAGGATTCCCCACCATTCAACCCCAGTTTTGCCATTACTAATGTGATCCCATGAGTATTTTTAAACGTATTTAAGTCAGTCTATTTATTTACATTTTATTTTACATTCACAAAGTGTTGTGTGCCAGTTATATTGCTCAATTGCTCAAATAGAATAAGACGCAAGTGGAGCTGTCCATGGTGCTAAAGGCGACTTGCAGTTTATATCAAAGGCAAAAAAGATATAATATTGTTTTAAAGTCACATTATGTAACTTTTCTGATGGAGGCTTGTCTTCATGGAAATGTTACTGCTTTGCCTGGAATGTTCCGCACCGTGGAATTAAACTTATCCATGGAGACAAGCAGGTTTATATTGATTCTGATTAGATTTTCTGTTGTTCTGTATGTTTTTTGAGAATGTTCCCGACATGGATACATAAATATTTAAAACGTAACTGTTAAATAGATCAGTAACCTTATCAGTAACATTCTCATCAAATAACATGACATGACTAAAGTGGAACTGTCCATGGTGCTACTGCTGTTTACGAATTCAAAGATATAATAGTCTAACTCATTTTTAAAAACAGATTAACACAATAGCTAAAAAGGATCATTTCAGAAGGAGGGCGGGGGTCTAAATAAGAAATATCATATAAAAATGTTTAAAAAAGAATCCTTACATGTTGAATCCAGTGGTGGAATGTAACAAAGTAAAAGTGGTAAAAGTACTATATGTAGTAAACATTTTAGGTATCTGTACTTAACTAAAGTAAATTTTAAAGTGGATACTTTTTACTTTTACTTCACTACATTTGAGAGCAGGTATCAGTACTTTCAACTCCACTACATTTTTGAACTGGACTGAAGAGTATAAGTATTTTTTATTACTGCTTGAGACCTGCTGAAAAGTCTGAGAGGTTTATTTTTAACACGTTTGCAGTTTGAGCAAACAAAAATATACTAATAAAAACAGCTAGGAAAAAACGATCGATTTAATTATTTCTTTTGAACAAAATTCAGCACAAATCTTAATCAAAATCAGTACATTTGAAGCCTTATAAGACTTCAACATTTGTGCAAAATACTTACTTTTTACTCTTTAAGTATATTCTTATAGGGGTGCTTTAATACTTTTACAAGTAGATTCAGTATTTTTTGTCTCCGGCATCTGTACTTTTACTTAAAACTGAGTACTTCATCCACCACTGGTTGAATCTCATCATTATTTGTTTGAGCTTGGCTCTTCAAACTTGCCATATTAATCTTATGGGTTAAAACCCTTTGAACTGACAACAACCACGTCTTTTGTGTTGAATAATGGCGCCACTTTCTGAAGTTATTGTGAAGAATTAATTGCATTTTTTGTTTATTTTTGCTGACAGAGAAGACATTGAACTTTCTGCCAGTCTTCTGTTTCATGTGGATAGTTTCAGTAATTACAGAGATATTAACTATGAACCAACAAATTTGCAAACCAAAATTTCTACAAGCAACAAATTGTACCAAAGCAGTCTGACCTGTCCTCCAGCTCAGTTTAAACTATAGGCATTTTACAGTGTTGTGATGTGAACGCAACCTGCCACATTCATTGTCTATAGTCAAATATTTCGCTCTTTGGACAACAATAAAGACCAATGGTGGAAGAAGTACTCAGTTTTGTTACTTAAGTAAAAGTATTGAAGTACCTGTTTGAAAATGTACTTGAAGAGTAAAAAGTAAACATATTTCACACAGGTTTAGATCTAATACAGCTTCAGATATAGTGACTTTGATACAGATTTGTGCTGATTTTTTTTTTTTCCTAACTGTTCTTATTTGTATATTTGTGTTTGCTCAAACTACAAACATGTTAAAAAAAATACACCCCCAGGCTTTTCAGCAGGTCTCAAACAATAATAAAAAATACTTTCACTTTTCAGTCCTGTTCAAAAATGTAGTGGAGTAGAAAATACAGATACCTTCTCTCCCATGCAATGAAGTAAAAGTAAAAAGTATCCAGTACTTTACTACTACTACCACTGAGCTACTCTACAGAAAACCTTCACATGAATCCTCACGAGATATGTTTGCCGGGGCTGGTCTCTGGTCGTGGTCCGCTTATTCTACACTGACCTTTTGCATGTGGGAGGGGCTGTCACGCTCTCTGGAGCTCAGTGAGAGGAATAGTACTGTTCCAGAGGTGCACAGGGACAGTGTACTTCCCAGCCAGATGGTGTGAAGATTAGGAGGACAGCAGGCCGACATGTAATGTAGCACAAACAGGGTGGGCCTCTCCTCTGCTCCTCTCTAAAATAAGCCATATGTGATGTTGAAAGCTATGATTTAATGAGGTATCACTTCAAAAAAGTATCTTTATTTTTGGACCATACTATTGTTGTCACGATGGTAAAATGTCTCTATTTGGCTATTAAGGAAAAGGCTCAGTAATGATTTTGATACCACACTGATAATAAAACTAGATATAATGGCATTCTCAACACAAACCTATTGTAGTTTCTCAAATAGTACCATACTTCTCTTATAGATCGAGATTTTAAAACGTTTCAGGACAGGAGTATCAGTTCAGTAGTTTCAGGTAAGGTTAGCAACAAGGTCACATTTTTATATAGCGCCACCTTCAAGGCACTTAAAGCACTTTACATTAAGGAACCACTCACCCATTCACACAAACATTCATACGCCAGTCTACGCAACCAATGATGTTTACGTTAAGAGCGGGATTTGAACCGTCAACCTTTGGATCAGTGAACACTCTACCAGCTGAGCTACTGTCGCACCCGTATCATTTATTTAGTTAAGTTCATTCAATTTCTGCAGCCCCTCTGTCTGTTGGCATCATGTTGCTAATATCCCTGCTGCTTATTCCCCATTTCGACACGTGCAGTTTTATTGTTGTCAGAAGCTGGCACCTCAAAGGAAGTAGTTATATACATTATTTGAAGAGGAAAATAAATAAAGGACATCAAATACGAAATACTGCAACGCCCCCGAAAAATAAGTGGGACCTTTACCACATCCATCTGCAGGTTAAGATACCGGTGAGAATTTTGAACCTGAAATGAGTTATGTGCGTGTGGACTGAGATGACAGCTGCCATGCCGCGCTGACATAAGAGTAGCACTGTCAGTAGTCCAACCGGATCTCCTTATGCACGTTTAACCAGCACACACCCAAACACTGCCAACACATTCTGTCCCTCCGAGTACTGGCAAATATAAACTTATTTTGCCATCATTAAGTTGGTAATATTTCTGAACCATAAGTGCACTTAGTATAATGTGTTCTTCGGTTGGCTTATAGCCATCAGCAGCCTTATTAAAGCGATCAGTTTTCATGAAACGTAGAGGAAGGCGTAATGCATGGTCCCACAATGGAGACATTGTATTTTGGAATAGGGCCAAAAGTGCTCGATCTAGAGTGTTCCCCGAGCAATGGAATCCTCCGCCATCTGCACATGTTTATGGATCTGCAGGAGGAAATTTAATAGGATCTGGGTTAGCACTGGCCTGTTTATTTTGAGAACAGTGTGGAGAAAACTATGCAGAAAGCTGTCCATAATACATTTGTCATTTTCAAGAATTACAGAATCATATGAACTGTCATGAAAAGTGTACATAAGATATCATATGTAATGTGTGTATTTATGGTAATTACAGTGCAAGTACGTTGTAATTACGGTTGGCACAATGTAATGTAAAAGTTAAAAGTACAAAACAGTTGTAACTACATTCTAATGACAGTGTAAGTACAGCATGATCCATGGAGATAGCGCTTTTTGCAGTTAGCACAGTGACACAGCTAACTATTTGATTCCATTTATTTTTGCATAGCCCAAAATCACAACAGCAGTCGCCTGCAATGCTACAGAAAATTGTAGATTTACCCAACAGAAAGTTAGAAAATCAAACTTGGTCAATAATCAGAACAGGTAATACAGTACTAGAAGCAAATGGAGAGGTTTGCACACATAATGAAATATAATTTATAATTATCTTAAAATGCAATTAGAGTGGCTTTAAAGACTAATTATAATGTAAGTGCAGCATAAGAACAGCGTAATTAGAGCATATGTACTGCATAATTATAGTGTGATTATAGAAAAAGCACTATTGTAAAAATATATTCTCTTTTACCTTTATGCAGAGCCAAGTTATTGTCAATTTTATATTTTGGACTTCATGCCACTGTTAGTTTAAGTTGTTTCAGTTTCACTCTCCAAATGACCAAGTATCACAAGTTCAACCCAAGGTCATCAAACCAGTACATCATTTCTGCCATATCTGCTTGAACATAGCTTCACCTTGTCTGACTTTAAGACAATGGAGCAGAAAGACCTATTTTGTCTGGCAGCCTGACGAAGTGACGCACTGACATTTCGCACTGATGTTTCTGACAGCTGAATTTTTCCCTATTAAACTCTGATGTGGCTGTCGCCCAAATCCCTCACCGTGGCAACGCCATCTTACGTAATGGTCAATTATCTTGGGGATGATACAAGGGTTCGTTCAGCACAGTCGACACTCTCACTACATCATAATAGGAAGCACTTCATTTGGAGGTCTTAGCGGAGCAGCGTCGTGGAGTTTATCAATGAAGTAATATGACTTTTGACAGCCATATTCCATCTCTGTATGATAGTCTATAGCTGTAGCATGTCTTTTTAGCATTTCAGCATGTTTTGATTTTTTTTTGTGCCAGATTTCTTGTGTTTCATTCATTCCTGTTTCAAGGTGTACTATGCTTGTCTCCATGGAGTTGTTTTTGCTTGCCCCCAAAAGTTCTACAGGAATTAAACTATGTACTAAACTATGAACTGCCATCTGTAGGTTACTATGGTAAATGGTCGCATTTTTATATAGCGCTTTTCCACCTTCAAGGCACTCAAGGAACCACTCACCCATTCACACACACATTCAGGTGGGTTAAGTGTCTTGCTGAAGGACACAAGAACAGCATTCATCTGTGGGAGCTAGAATCGCACCCCGAACCTGTGTGTCAGTGGTCCTGACCGCTCAACCAATGATGTTTACGTTGATAGCGGGATTTGAACCGCCAACCTTCGGATACTATGCCTGTCTCCATATAGGAGCAGGGCTTTACGTTTTCTCATATAATAGTTGTAATGTAACTTGGGCCCATAGACTTTATTGCACTGGAAACGTGTAAGCGTGAGATGGGGGAGAAGAGAAAGGAGACATTCAGTAAATTGTCAGAGTCAGGAATAGATCACACCTTAGCCACAGTATTTTTTTTTTTAGCAGCACTGGGATTAGCAATAATAAGTTGCAAGATGAGTAGTGTAATAAAATATAACGACCAGCCGTCAGGCAATGTCCTAGTTAACCGTTAAACCTTATTTCAATATAATTTCCCCATCTGTTTTCCTCACGTCGCTGTGTGCCGTCTTTCAAATCCATAAACAAATGTCTGCGCTAATACAGGACGTGATTCACTTCCAGAATCCAGCGCCAGTCTTCAACATAACACAAAAACAAGAAAAAACGATTCAAGATGAGACACATTTTGACATCCTGCCACTTGACGACAGCTGATTTGAGGGAAAATCAATTCTAAATCAGCATTCCTGTTTTTCTGGTGGGACACACTGGTGCTTGTGTCTAAAAACTCACCTCACTCCATTAAGTCCGCAACTGGGAATTATCGTTTCATCTTCCCTAACGTGGCGTTGATAGTACATTTGCTTAATGACCAGCTCAGATACACTGTATGGATGAAAAAGAACTAATTAAAAGTATCCAAGAAAAGATTTAACATGAAACGTTGGTATAGATAGATGCTCCTCAGGGTGTCTGTAATAACATGGTCACTTAGGAAAACTAGGGCATAGCATGGCCTGTACAACCAAAGACGTACGTGAACTACGAAGAGATGTAAAAGCGGGAATGCATATATGTATAATTGTAAAGTTGTAGGAAAAAGGAGTAATTAAAAATATTCAATGAGATCTGACATATTTTTGTACTGAACTTACACTACTGTTAAAACTACTACTATTACAGCCAGTACTACTTGCGACTACTACTACTATTATTGCTAGTAGTTGTTTTAGCACTTATTGCACTGTAACTGCTCAGACAAGCACTACATGATAAATTCTTCCTTCGCCACATAGTTATATATTTGGATTCCACAGTGAGTCTTAATGTACTTTAAAAACTGTCCATTTTGTTTAACACTGCATTAAAATAGTTATCACTTGAGAGCGTCAACAAGGCAGCCATCGTGTCATAAGGAATAACATTGCTCTATTTGGCGATTTGGGCTCCGCAGGCGCTAATGGTGTGCAGCTCGGTGTCATGTCTGAGCCAGCCGGACAGTAACATGCTGTATAATGAGGGCTACAAGTGGTTTAGCTGGCACAGGTCTGCCCCAGGTGCCAAGCTACTGTAGGAGTTAAGTAGGTCACAGGCCGTGATCTAGTTTACATAGAGTTATAGGCAAACCCCGCATGCATAAATATGAGAGAGGAGATAGTGGGTTTGTCATAAGGTCTCAGGGTCAAGGTACACAGGATCAATAGCGATGTACAATTAGCATACCTGCAGCTAAAGCAATAATATTCAAATCAACAGTCCCTAAACATTGTGTATTCCATTATCTTCACTACAAATCAGACTTAGAACCAGAAAATGTACAGTCATATTATTTCGAATGGGTATTACTGGGGAAATAGAACATATACTGTAATAAAAATAGTTGTAATATGCTCCATGGGGATATTATTGCTTTGCTTGGAATGTTCTACTGAAGCAATAACATTTCCATGGAGACAAGAAAAATTACATAGTGCACCTTCAAGTGGAATATGATTTTTATTGGAAATTTTTCCTTGACTCGTTCAGATGTTCTCAAATTCAGATAGATATTTCAAGTTATTTTAGCCATTTTGTTTTTGCAGCATAGAAGTGGAATTACTGCAGTATGTAGTAACAGTAGAAGGGCATCAGTAGTAGCAGTGTTAATGACTTAAATACTCCTTCCTATTAGGCCTAGAGAGATGTAAAGAATGATCTCAAAGGAAAAAAAACATAGAAAAGTACATTTTTAAGGTCATGCTGAAATAAAAAACACCACACTTTCCATAATTAGGTTTGGATCACATTCTCTACAGCACAAATCTCATGGCACCTGAACATCGCTGACGCATTATGTTTTCGTATAGGATTTCCCACAACACTGGAGCTTTGGGAGACTGTGCACATGATTGGAGGGTCATGAAGAGGTCACAATCTCTCACCCTTGACCCTCTGGGGGACATGGAGCCACAAACACAGATTGTGGTCTTGACCTTGGCTCTGCTTTGGCTTGTGTTATGTAGCTGTTCCCAGTGCACGCCTTGTCAGACACTCTTTAGCATACTGCTGACTTGAAGCGTATTGTGCAGGCCGTGACAGGAAAAGTGTTATTTTCAATCTAACTTTTATATTGGAATGGGACTTGGGTTTTTGGCACGATTTGCTTCGATTATTTTTTTCAGTATTTGACATTGAAGTGAGAACTGAGACCTGCCATAATGAGTTGTGGAGCAGTTTTGACAGCTTTGGTATTTTTAATCATGCTATTTGAATGTCTCTGAAGTCATTTTGCAAGCAGCGTCAGCAAAATAAATGCATGATATTCACTGTATAGAAGTAGCAAGTTAGTCAAGGTACAGGGAACTTTGATTTCTCACAGAGGTTTCTAACACCTACACTGTTTTACATAATTCACTCAGCGAGAATATATTAAAATTTAATTGGCAGCAAAATACATCTTGATATGTTAAATTCAAAATGCAGAGTTCAGAGGTAAATTCACTAAATCAAATCTTGTAGCCCACTGTGTCTTACAATGATACAGTACTAAAATTCATCTTTTGTTTTGCTAACCCTTTTGTTGGTGAATGCTAGTCACTGTATCTTCTGTAATATCCCCATCTCGCAATGGTGTAAAAATATTAAAATACATCTTTATATGTTAAATACAAAATACATGAAAAGAATTAACTAGTTCCCTATGTGTCTTGCATTTGTTTCGCTAACCCTTTTGTTGGTGAATGCTAGTTACTGTATCTTCAGTAATATCCCTATCTCGCAATGGTGTGAAATCCTAAAAACTCTTTTGGCAAAAAGTTAAAAATCACCAATAAAAATGAATAACTTTCTCCATTGGTTATAATTGACCTTTACAGAAATTCCTTCATTTTCCTAACACCAAATCTCTCCCATTTCTTGCTGACGGAACAAGTTTGGAGGAGATTAGAATTCGAGAACAATAGCTTTTGTGTTCTTCAAAGACATGCTGGTCTAAATTCATGCAATTAGTTAGAAAACACTGGCAAGGTAACAATGTGGTAAAATAGTCTGTTCCACAAAAACGAAGACAGGTGGCCATATTGGAAAAAAAAAACAAAAAAAACGTGCAGCCATAACCAGCAGTATTTTCAGGTAGCAGACCAATTATTATTTTTCTGCCGTTGTTGACCTTTGACCTCCCTCTCCTCTGTGTATAAAACTATATTTCCTGACGACTCACGGGTGCCTCCTAACTCGCCTCTGTATCTGTCTTGTCTCAGATTTTTCTCTTGTGGCTCTTTAGTGGCACATTTCCAACAAGACCGTGGCCAGCGGTATTCTCAAAACCACCCTTTATCCACAATATGATTTCAGTCTATAGGGCAATTTTCTGTTACCTGCTATCTGTCATCAGAAAGTGTATATTTTCTACGCACTTCAGTGTCTTCTATTCAACTTTTACGCATACACAGTGGTTCAGTCGTTTCTTACCAAGTACCTCATGATATATTTGGCTTTCAAAACACTACTACAGGGTGACAGTAGCTCAGTTGGTAGTGTGGTTGTCACTGATCCAAAGGTTGGTGGTTCAAATCTCACTCTCAACATAAACATCATTGGTTGGTTGAAATTTTATTCACTGGCTTTTAACACCATGTGAGATGTGTGGTCCTCTGTGTCTTTTATTTATTTTAATACATTTTTTTGGTTTTATTTATCACTATGGCTTTTATTAGATTTGACTGGTTTTATTGTTTTAGGATTAGCTAAATTACATTGTACATTTATACATGTTGTTGTTTTGTATTGTTCTCTGTCTTGGTGCAGCATTTAAGGAAACTGCTTCTTTATAAAATGTGCTATATAAATAATGTGGATTTTTATTAGTATTATTTTTTTATCTGGTCTAAACCTGGTCTAAACATGCACAACAGATACAATTCTCCATAGATAGACAGATGCCATAGCTTATTGCTCCTGACAGGTCACCCCAGTGTCAGGGAAGGATGGGTCAAATGCAGAGGACAACTGGGATTAGTAAAGTATAGCTCAGTTACAGTGGCTTAGTCAAGGCTAAATCATACACAAACCTTCAACTATGAGGTATGCTGAGGTAAGGATCACATCTGAACTAAACAAACTTAAGGCGCACTCACACTTGTTCTTATGTTTTCCTAATCTGAAGCCAGTTTGCTTCTGATATGGACTTGGTTTGGCCCTATTCTGGCCCAGGTTTAGTTTCAGGTTTAGTCCTGGTTTAGTCCCAATTTTGGTCAATGTGCAAGTCTGCAAAAAAACAAATCAGATCAGTTGTACTAGTATCATATTTTGAGAAACACTTTTAATATACTAACTATTTTCTATATCTTACACAGTAGCTTAGTTAGTAGAGTGTTTGTCCTCTGATCCGAAGGTTGGCAGTTGAAATCCCGCTCTTGACTTAAACATCATTGGTAGAGCGGTCAGAATGACGTTACTCAACCTGTGAGTCTCACAGGTTGGTGGTGCGATTCCAGCTTCTACAGACAAGTGCTGTTGTTGTGTCCTTGGGCAAGACACTTAACCCACCTCACCCACAGTGTCTGCGTACACCGGTGCATGAATGGGAGAGGGCTTCCTTGATGTAAAGCGCTTTGAGTGCCTTGAAGCACTGTATGAAACTATGACTATTCACTTTGTCACAATTACCTCTCAAACCATTCATATCAATGCATTTATGATATGTTTTCATGTGGAAAAAGCTGTAAGTGTCCTTAATAGTCCTCCAAAGACCTCTGTGCCTATATAATATAATTTACATCCAGCCACTGCTTTTATACGGCACAGAACCAAAATGGATTCTTACTAAACAGTGAACTGCATTAAAACCACATTTAAATAGACTGGACTTGGACCTTTATAGCTGCTGGAAAATATGCCTCAAGTTCAGGCGGTGCACTGTCCACTTTCTAAGCACTTTTACAGAAGTCCAGTGAGCCTCCGAAATGGGTTTTGTGCGGAGGAGTGAGCGGTACTTATTGTGGCCGGGACTGAAATTGTAAAAAGTTCCCCAGCCTCCTTCACCTGTGAATATGACGCAAGGAAAGTCACCTCTCCACTCGGGGCAGAAGAAGACAAGGTTACATCAGGTCAGACCCAAGAGGAACGGCCAAAAACATTACACGAAATGTATTTTCAAAGTCTGCGGAGTTATGAAATTGGTTATAGGTCAACACGGAATGAAGGTGAGTTAGGTGAGGACAAGGAGCATCGTGGGAAATATTTATAGAGGATGTTGATGATTTGTAGGACCTGGATATACTATCTGGCTACACTTGCGTTAGCTTAAGTCATTAATTTATGTATTTAGATAGGGATTGAGTAAAGGATGGTCATTTTTTTCGGCCTGTAGGCTTCATTAGATAAAATATGTTTATGTGTGAAATGGGGGTTGTTACATGAAAGCGCTGTTCTACTCTGTGTGCTGCTCCTGCTCCCCCTCTGCTCTCTGTGTGAAGGTGCCATGGGAGGGACTTGGTTGGAGATCCTTGATTGACATGCTGGCAGCCAATCAGAACAAGGAGAGGAACTGTTCTGATAGGTCTCTCTCTCTAGAGGATGCCAGCCTGATAACTTTGGTTGGGAGGTTGGTTTAGGTGAGTGGGTACAGTATACACTTTACATCACGTAGGATTAAGTTTGTTTATACACAATAGGTTTATCAGTTGTTAAAAAAGAGATCAAGCGCAGGGTCATTGGGAAAATTAATTGAGCTACCTTCTCAAAAACATACCTTGAAGTATGTTTTGTTTCATTCACAAATGTCAGAAATCCTGCATTATTAATCTGTCTACATCTCCAAAGCTCAAAATTCTCTGTTCCACCTTGTGATGTCATGTAGAAGTAGTTTTCATGTTAACTGCTACCTTTTACCTTTTGTTCAGTAGAGACTGTCAATTCTAGGGCTGAAATTATCCAAATGAGAGAAATGAGAGGAGAGAAGAACTCAAGAACTCAACCTAAATATGCAGGGTTTGTGTGTTAAATGTGTGAATGAAACAAAACACAACTCCAGGTATGTTTCTGATGAGGAAACATTATAACAGATCAGAAAATAGCATAATATAAACTTGAGAAAGTTACAGAACTTACTCCAGTGAGAGTCAGGGAGGAAATTCTACCTCCCACCAACTTTTCCTCGTTTTGAGTCTTTCTCCCCAGATGAGGATGTAGACGTTGAACCTGCGTCTGGAAAAGCACAGGTAACAGCCGATTCTACTGCAAAGCTGAAGCCCCCCTGGCTCGTCTTCAGCTGGAAGCGTAGGAGGAGATAGAGAAAGTGCTAAGGCTGATTATAAGCTCTGACTACAGGTACGTAGACTTGAAATACAAACTGAAAAAGAAGTAAAGTTAAAGCAGCTTGATTTGGTGGCTAAGAGACTGTCAGGTGGGAGGACCAAATGACATACATCTGAACTCCCATTACAATCTGATGTTTTGCCTTCAAAACATCATTTGATATCACTAAAACATTGCAATGGCTCCCACATTCCGAGAGACAGAAGTTGATGCATATTTCAGTGGATTTTGAGAGGATTGCTCCTGCTCTGGAATGGCCTAGAGACATGTGGCCTATACTTTTGCAGTGTAACTCAGTCGGTAAAGCAGAAGAAGTTGTCTCCTCTCTCTCCCTAGACGTGGGTTTAAACTGATGTACTAAAGGGGTCCATTTTATGTGCATATGAACTGGTTTAAGACAGCTACAGACAAGAAGGCCAGTGGTTAAGCATTTGTTGAGTTTGCACGAGAAAAGGGACTGCTATTTGACAAATGGTGTGCAGCTAACGATGTGGAGAACAACTATGAGTCACTTCGTTAACTAATATTGCTGGAAGATTTCAAAAATACTCTTCCTCAAAAATGTCTCTATTTTTGAACGAACACAAGGTGACCACGTAGTCTAAAGCAGCTGTACTCGTAGATGTGCTTTGCCCTGGCGTCTTGGAGATAGTACATCAAGAGATTTCCTCGGGTGCTATGGTACAAACATCGAGAACAGAAATACTTTGTCTGGAGGCTGTAAAACACCGGGTAAATAAACAGAAAAATGCTGTGGGGAAAGTTTTGACATCATGTGACTCAGAACACTCCCTCCATTCATCCGCATCCTGTCGTTCAACTGCTACTGCTAAACAACGAAAATACAGTAGACTAATTCAGATTGTAAAACACGCCAAAGTGCTGTGGGATCTAAAAGTTAAAGTTAAAGGTGTATTTGGAGGGAAGCTAAATATAAGAAGTGTTTTGCCCAAGGCTGAACAAGTTGAACAGATGCTGACACACTCTAATCTTGACTTTTTAAGCCTTTCTGAGACTTCAATGAAACCCTCAACCTCAAATACTGCGATACATGTCCCAGATTATTAATATCTACAGATGTGGTCGTGAAGAAGGCGGAGTAATTATGTTTATTAAGGACAGCTTTCAGAATTCACAAATTGAGGCAGTGGGAGATACCTTGGAATGTGTGGGAGTGACTATTCCACTTTCTCCTGAAATGTCCCCTTCAGGAAATTATGTATTTTATGATCACCTTACTGACATCTTGAAAAAGTGTAATACAAAAGAGCTCCTCCTTATGGGGGATTTTAATATTAATTGGTTAGATAAACATGGCAGAAGAAAACACTCATAAATTTAACCTCACGCAAATAATTGGAACAGCAACCCAGGTTACAAAGACATCGCAAACTTTTATAGACTTAATTTTCACAAACAACAAACTCCAGTCAAATGAAGCCCATTGAGGCTAGCAGTTATAGGGGCAAATTTGGAGCCAAGTTCTGACTACGAGTATCATAGCAACCAAAGAGCCAATAAGGAGCCAGGCTGTTGAAGGTAAAACCCCTTCCCACCAGTACCGCTGGTTTAGCAGGGTGCGGGCCTTAGCAACGGCTGTCAATCAAACCTGTTGCTAAAGTTAGCGGGAGCGACCTTGGAGAAATAAGGCGCCTGATTTGTCTGTTATAAACGTTCATATCTCGATTCACGGACACAATAGTGAAATGAAAATACCAGGATCATGTAGAGCGGGTCAATACAAACATATTAAAACCCAAAATGACGGTCTGATAGGGGCGACACTTTTCCAATGTAAAATGAATATTGCAGCCAGAGTCGATGGAGCCGGAAGTGCAGGCCAGCAATGTCCACTTATACATACAGTCTATGGGCCTATCTGACCATAATTTAACATTAGAGGCCAGGAAGCTGAAAAAGCATGTTATAGAAATCTAAATAGAGTTCAATCTAATGAAGTTATATCATACATCCCCAGAAAAGACACTTTGTCGTTTGAGAGCACATTTTACCAACACAAAGTCTCCAAAGTGCTGCACAGAGCAGGTACAATCTAAAAATTAACACATTGCATAAAAATAAATAAGCAAGTTAATAAAACTAAAGCAAAATTAAACTAATACTAAAATTAGCAATAGAAAATTAAATCAATAAAACACCACATCAGAGGATCACACAATTCTCATCCCGAGTTAAAAGCCAGTGAATAAAATTGTGTTTTTAAACTTAAAAGCATCAACTGAAGGGGCGGTCTTAATGTGAGGGGGAGAGGGGGAGAGGGGGAGAGCGTTCCAATGTTTGAGGCCGACCACAGAAAAGGCCCAGGCGGCTCAGCTTTTGAGTCAGACCTCAGAGCTCGCATCAGCGTAGGGAACAATGAGATGTCCTTGAAGTGCTTCCTAGGCAACGTAAAAACATCTCCATGCTGACAAGAAGGTGGCAGACCCTCCATTAGAAAAGTTACACAGTAAATCTTTAACAAATTTAAGTGATACTGGTAAATATCATATCAACTATATCATATCATATCTCATATCAATATCAACTGATCTTGCGCAGCATCATTCCAGTCTGCACTGGAGGTTATCCTCTATTGCCTCATATGGCTCTGTGCTTTTACATTGTCCACTTGTAGCTGGAATCATCCAGAGCTGTCACATATTTGTAAAGGATTCCCATCTCATGAGTTCACACAGTCTGTACCCTGTTCCTCAGGTAATAGCACACCTGGAATGACAGGAACAGTTCTACTGCAGACAGGAGAGCACACAGAACTGGTCTGCGCTCACAATGGCGAGTCATATTGATTTCTCACAATATCACACGGCCTCACATTGTAGACATGAGAATACACTGTAATTGCATTTTTAGGAGAGACTGGATAGTCCTTGGCACAGCTGAAATCTATATGGAAAAAGAAATGTCCTTTCTAAACTAATGGGGCATCGTGTCATTTTTTGGGTAGTGAGTCCACAACCTTGCATATCTCGATATAAAGACAAGCAGGTGGTGCCACCAAGCGCAATTACAGATCAGATCTGTGGAGAGAACACCCTCCACACACAATCAGTTAAATGCTAGATCCAGGTACCTCCACCAGAAAAAGTTACATAGGGCAACTTTAAAACAGGAATAACTTTGCATGCATAAAATAAACAATTTAATGTTGAAAGTTTAATAACATGTTTTGATCAGACGCATGGCCCTCATTTACTAACATTGCGATGAAAAGGGTGTATATTTTGGTGTATAATTGTGTATACAGCAGCTGCTGATAAATGTGGCAGACGAAAACCAGCCTCATTTGAATGAACGCCCCAAAATATTCATGTCTCAGGTGACCTCACCCCCGGGATTTACGGCATAAAGTTGCAGAATATGGCAAAATGCTGCATTTATCTGAGGAGGAAATAAAAAAGAATTACATAAAAATGAAGAAATAGGTTGTTTTGGCTCATTGTAAAATGCAGAAAATGTGACTAATGCCTAAAATATCCTACATTTGCGGAGACAGTCCTCTTGTCCTCCAACTAATATCTTGCCTCCTTCATCCTTACCTCTCTTCATTCACTTAGGTCGGTTACACTATTTATTCATTCAACTTCCAAATCACTATAATAGCCTCGTCTGAACCAGCGGAGAGCAGTTCTGGTTGAGGCTGTGCTCAGATGAGTTGGAGTGGGGAGTGGTGTTAGGTGCCTTGGTCTGAGCAGCTCTTCTCTTGGGAAGAACAAAGTGCGTGGAGGATGGGCCTCTCAGAACAAGACCAACCAGACCAGATCTGCACTTCAGTCTAGGTGCTTTGCTCTACTTTGGAACCAGCCATGGGCCCCAGGATCATGGAAGACAGAACAGCCAACCCACCTGGACCTATTCCACTGAGCACTGGTCTCGCGTTCCCCCGCATGGAATCAATGCACGGAGGAAGCCGCCACTCAGAACAAGATCTGAATTCCCAGACTTCCCAGATCACACGGAGGACGGAGCCACCTGACAAACCCATCAGGTGCAATTCAAAATGTTATTGATTGTGTTTGAATGTCTGCACTCTATGGGTCCTCTTTATTTGAGGGAGTTACTGCAGCCCTATACTCCACCCAGAGCCCTGAGGTCAGCTGACCAGCTCCTGCTGGCTGTGCCCAAGGCAAAGCTCAAGACCAGAGGTGACAGAGCCAAAGGTGTGGCAGTGCCCAGACTATGCAGAACCTCAGTGTTTAGCACAGTTTAAGACTAGACTGAAAACCCACCTCTTCTCCCTGGCATTTAATACTACCTAGACAGTAGACATCTTAGTGTTTTATTGTTCTTTGCCTATATATTGTAGGCCTAGTACCTGTATATTTGTTTTTTGTTGACTTTTTATATGAAGCACTTTGGGCAGCTGAAGTCGTTTTTTCTTCTGCTCGGGGCTATGCTTCTGTTTTATATTTAAAGCAATGGGCTTATGGTAATAACTTGGAATGTGTTTTAGAGTTTTAAAAGCAGAGCCTGAATTCTAGTTAAGTAACACACGCTTATGATTGTCAAGCTTCAAAAAACAGCATTTTTGGCTCAACTGATTCTAAAATACAAACATATTAAGGGGCTATACGTTTCATGTAGTTAAAAGTTGTTTTCCTGTGCAGTTTGATGTGTGTTGAAATGGGTGTATGCGGTACGCCACCTCCAGACCTGCCGTACGATTTGTGCGTGCCATGTACATGTGTATTTTATTTACTACAACAAGATGTCAGTATCCGGAAACAAAGAGTATTTTCCAAAGTATTCTTTACATAACACTTTGTAACGATGTCTTTTTATGTTTATTATGAAGGGTATTATGAGAAATTCAATCTGCCTTTGTGCAAGTAATCATTTATTCACAGGTAAGAAAACCTTAATCAACCAAATAATGTTGAATTAAAATGCAATTGGATTTCGTACTAGCATTTATGTGGTTTTGCAGCCAAAGTTACTCCTTGAATGCTCCTAGAATCAGCGCCTCCAGCTTGTGCATTATATCATAGAGATTCCCAACACTGCTTATTTGTTGTGTACGGCTTCATCCCTAACCCAAAATGACTGGAACCAATGTTGTGGAGCTATTAATCCCTGTACCGCATGCTTCCATTTGTCATCCAGGCCTATATGCCACAGAGAGTTAGTGTTGTAGGGAGTAGGGCCTATAGAAGACAGTAGGATCCTTGCAGATGCACACTTCTACCATTGATTCTCAGTCCCCTTTGTGTCCTCAGCAACAAATCATTTTTCAATAACCTTTCTCTAATATAAGAATTACAGAAAAGCCGTGGTGGAAATATGTGTAAAAGTCTATTAGTGGTTGGAAGCTTGAAGAATTAATTTTGTTTGGCATCTCTGACCGTTTGAATAGTCCGTGCAGTTTAAAAGGTCAAAGTGCTCAATTATAGACTGACAGTATTGGCTTTTGGATCCAGTTTTTCCTCTCTGCCCTGGACATAAGCTCCAAGCTACCCCCCAATACGTAGACAAATAAGCCGCCTTAAAAATCTTAAAAATAGAGTTTGTGTTTGTGTGAGTTCATTTTGAGGCACAGACATCAAACAGGACTGAAAATTCTCATCAGATTTTGATTGTAATTATGTCAATTACCCTAAAATGGAACTTAGTGAGTGAGAAGTACATCATTTTTGTTCAAAAACCCAATACAGGAAATAATCAGTGTTGTTCTGTATTGATGAGTTTTAGCTTCCTGTTTGTAGGCGCCATTTTGACCACTACTCACCCTTCAAAAGCTATATTTTGTTTTAAATAGTTGATTGCAACACATTTTTTTTTTAGGCCCGAGCCCCT
>KN483556.1:24108-66426 GCA_000787095.1 Periophthalmodon schlosseri | reverse complement strand
ACCATGTTCTAACGTTTCCTCATCAAAACCATGTTGAAGAGGTTTTAGATGTTATCCATGCATGTTTGATTATTTTATCTCTCTCGGTCCCTATTCAAACCCTCTGTACAGTTGGCCGTAAGATTCTGTGCAATGCTCAAGGCTCATAGTGAGCCTACGTCACTCATGCTCCCACACGACAATTCTCCATAAATATACAAAAACATGATACAGAACTGTACACAGCAACTTGACAAATGTACAGTAGTTTCATTAGCGGGATGCACGCCAGTTGTGTTGTGACAGCGCTCTGAAGGAGGAGGGACTTAACACGAGGAGCAAAGGGAGGGAGGACTCAGACGGTCAAAAACAAAAGTGAAACATGTTGATATGTTGTTTTTGGCGAATTTAGCATTTTCAAAACAATAAAAGGTAACGTGGTGGTCTAAATATGTTACGTATTAGCAGTTAATATCACATAGCTAAATACGACTCCAGGTATGTTTTTGATGAGAGAACCTTGTTATAATATGGTTAAAATCTGAAAAAGCTACAGGAGGAGAAATAAAAGTTGATTTCATGGTCGCTTTAAGTTCTCCGTAAGATTTAACCAACCCATCACCTGTTTTTTCCCATGGTCTTTGAAGGGCTCCCCACTCACCCTGCTATTTGCTCCAGACACAATCACACTGTAATCATGTGAGAGGGCAGTGCTGCCAATTACACAGGCCCTTGAACGCCTCTTAATATAAGCAGCAGACTCACTCAATGTCCAAACTGTGCCATGTCACGGCCCTGTTCTTTCAACTGCTCAGAAATTGTACAAATATTATGATTTTTTTAGTCTCTCTCTCTCTCTCTCTCTCTCTCTCTCTCTCGCTCTCTCTCTCTCCCTCTCTCCATTGGGACAATATATCTGTCCCCTCATCCTTCAGCTCTTCTCAAGTTCAGAGTCCTGTCCCCAAACAGGAGAGGACAGGCCTCAGAGCATCAGAGCAGAGGACACACAGAAGGACATGTCTGTAGATAGACTTTGATTTAGGGCAGTTACTAAAATACTGCACAAAACAAGAATAACTGTCTGACAATTTTTACCAACTCACAGGGCGACTTGTCAGAAGCAGATGGGCTAGTCTTGGTCAGGCAGGGGCAGCGCCAGGGGGGAGGGGGGCAATGCACCCTCATGAAAGTGGGGCAGAAATCATAAAAGATTTTTGCCCCACTTTCATGAGGGTGCATTACATGACACATTGCCTGGGATTCAGAATACACACTTGTTCAATACTTTATCGGTGAATCTCCCTGTTTTCAAATGGGTGTGACTGACAGGTGGATTGGCCAATCAGGTACACGCATGGTCTGTTCATATAGGAAAAAATAAAGGAAAAAAATATTACAGGGGGCTGAAAAATATTGTGGATTTCGAATCAGTGGGTGAAGCACTAAACTTTGTTGATCTGAGGTGAGGGAATTTCCCTCACCTCAGATCAACATGATTTTATCTGTAAATCATAGACGACCAATGAGGTCCTTCGTTTCGCATGTGTTACTGACAAACAAACAAATCTGACTGCACGATCATGTTTGACCAGGCTTGAGACGGGGACGGAGGACGTGGGAACCAGACTGATATCACACTATAGAAAAAATACAGAGAGATATCGTTCTGCATTTGCCAGGCAACATACCACATCCAATCTTGATAAAAATGCTCAAATGGCAACCACAAAGTGTTCAAAATGAGACTATAATACAAAAAAGAAGAATTTCATATTCGCTTTTATAAATCACTACAGGGGCTGACTACATTTAACTTGTTTAAAACAGCGAAACAAACGTGGTAGGGGGTGAGGCGTGCGCTCCATTGTTAAACACTACAGGGGCTGACTACATTTAACTTTAACGAAGCAAACGTGGTAGGGGGTGAGGCGTGCGCTCCATTGTTAAAAGGCTCTATATTAACATGTTAAGTGAGCACCTGCGTTGAAAACCTTAGCATCCCCTTAGCTCCTCCAACCAAAAATGTCTGGTGCCACCTCTGTGGTCAGGTCTACTTTAGCTGGAGAATTGTATCTATACCTACCTGTTTGTATTGCTTCTGTTGTAAGGAGTATTATACTTCTGATGACATAGGCCAAGATAACAAGGACTGAGCTGGCAGTGTGTGCCCTCAGCACAGCACGGAAATGGAATTTCTCTACCAGTAAGGTGGCGCAAAAATCAGGCGAAGTTATGATTTGCGCCTGAAAGGATACTGCGCGAATGTTGCCCATGGGACCAAATGGATATACAAATCATGATTTTGAGCGGGCGCTGTTTGATTTATTATGACCAGGAGGACAAAAACTGTGTAAAAATGTAGTATGTTTGAAAAGCAGGTGCAACATTTTTGAACATAGGTCCACACGGTGCACAGGAGGAGACAGGGCTAGGGTCAGGTGGCACCGGCTGCATCGTGTACACGCAGTGCGACTTCGTTCTTCGTTATTATTCCACTTCAAATAATGCACGGAGTAGACTTTAACCTGTCCCAGACTCCGCAGCACTGGTCACTGTCAAAAGTGTTGACGTGTCCATCTGCCCCAAAGCATCCGACTGATCACACTCAGCCTGTTCGATTTGATGTGATCAGATTTGACATGTTTGATGATTTCATGACATGTGATCGGTCCATGTTCTTTAACTCAAGCATTTGAATAAATTTTACAGAAAAGTTGAATTTTAACTAAAATCATTCACTGTTATTAGGCTAATATAACAATTCTCAGTCATGTCAATCTAACATAATTACTTTTTATACGTGGCTGTGGGCTACTCTAATCGCCACTGCAATTAGCCTGTTATTATTATAGGCACTGCAGCAGAGGCGAGCTGCACACACTTTTGCCATACATCATCCAGCACATTCCAGGTTTAAAATTACAACTAATTCCAACCCTCACCCTCACAGCGCCACCTATGCTCCAGCAGCAGATCCCCCCCGTCCGTAGCCTGATAACGCCTCTCTTTTGGTGGCCGTCCTGTAGTTTCTGGGCCAGCGTGGAGCTCTGGAGGAGGGAGGGGGGCGAGTCAGAGCTCTAAGCCTGCCTTGGTGCGCCACAAGTGGGACAAGGTCGGCTCTCATCCCCTGTAGCTCCTCTGGTCCATGTTAAATCACACATCTCTCTATGGCAGCTATTTTTACCCCCAATGTCGAACAGTCCATCGTTTTAATGTACTCTACACTTAAGCTTTGGAGGACAGTGGTTGTAATAGGTAGGGCATCTGGAACTATGTCCTGCGTAACTTTTCTGGTGCAGTGTCCGCCTCCTATTTGACTCCATGGAGACGTAATTACTTTGCCTAGAACGTTCTCCAGTATGGTATTAAACTCTATGGAGAAAAGCAGGAACACAACCAGGCCAAGTTACAGGTGAGTTCTGTGGAGAGGTGACCCTGTTCACAGTTTTGTTTTGCAAGCAGAGGTGGATAGTACTCAGTTACATTTACTTGAGTAACTTTTTAAAGAAATTGTACTTTTCAGAGTACTTTTCTAGCGGAATACTTTTACTGTTTGGTATTTTTCACCAATAAAAACACACAGTTATTGCCATACTACAGGACATTACAGGTAAGGCAACATCTCCATGGAGACAAGTATTTGGTCTGACCTTGCACCAGAAAAGTTACATTGTGCACCTTTAAACGCACTATTTTTGGCAATATAAAATACATTTCTGCAAAGAATAGACCGTTATGTCACGTTCCAATCCTGGTTCGTGGTCGCTTCAGTTGTGTTCATTTGCATGTTTAAGGGGAAACAAGAAAGGAGTCCGTGTAGTTTATATAATGCTAATTAAGCCAAGGGCGTGTTGTTATTATGTAGACGCGTTTGCATATTCATACTTGTTACAGGCTGTTTCTGTTTCAAAGCTTAAATATCTCTCACTTTTATTTTTATTTTTTTACTAATGACCTATTTTTAAGGGGGAAGGACCGTCACAATTCCAAATGGGACCACTCTAATGTGAAATAAAAACGTCTGACTCCATATTGTTATAACTGGAATGTTCCACAATATGGCATTAAACTTATCCACCTCCATAGAGATGTCAGACTAAGTTACAGGTAGGGCTGTCGCGGTTGAAGAATTTCCCTTGCGGTAACTTTACATGCCTCAGTGCGCGGTGTATGCGGTATAGCACATAGGCCTATAATAATACATGTACATTTGGATTGTACTTGAAAATACTGCTATATACCGTATTTTCCGGAGTATAAGTCGCACTAGAGTATAAGTCGCACCAGCCAAAAAATGCATAATAATGAAGAAAAAAAACATATATTTCACATACAAATCGCATCTGAGTATAAGTCGCACAAATCATCCAAACTATGAAAAAAAGTGCGACTTATACTCCGGAAAATACGGTAGTTATAATCTATGACACCCGTGGAATGAAGTAAGTAAACGAGGGTTGATCGGAGCAATGGCGTCTTGGAAGAGCATAGAGGCAAAGCAATGACATCTCCATGGATTGGCTTGGTCAGGACTACCTCAGCGGGAGGTTTAGTATCATCAGTAGTTAGTATCATCTGAAGTCTGAAGTTTATAAGTTCCAGGAGCTCTCAGGCCTGTGCTCTGTGCTCTGAATGAAAATCCCAGCTCCTGTTTTATCATCAGACTTGTATCATTACATTTAGAGAGGTGACAGCTCCTCCGCAGCTCCTCCAGAACAAGTACACATCTCCATCTAAGAGCAGGAGCATATTCTGGTCTGGGGAGCCGTGTGGATGCATCACTTAGCTCTGGCGCTTACAGAAACAAGTGGAAATTAGATAAAACTACTTGAACTGGCAATGTTAATTTTGAGGAGATTTCTTTACCTATGCATGGGTTTCAGACTGGTGCTAAAGAGTCGGGTCAGGAGGGACGAAAGTCGTGATGTAGCTCTGGTTGCCATGGTAATGTGTTAGCTTATGTTACAAAGTACAGGCCTAAAATGTTATATTTTTGACAGTTTTATGTTTTATTTTATGGTGTAAGGGACATGAGGTTAGTAAGTGACACATTTGTTTTTAAAGTTACATCTGCCAGGATTTTAGCTACCTCCTAATCCTAATCTTAACCATAACCCGTTTCCTAACTTTAAAAAATAACCCTATTCCTAAACAGTCATCACTTCCATCACCAATCACAGCATTAATCTGTCAGAATGATAAAAAATTAGGAATGTTGCCATAGCGATTAACAGTTTAAAACAAAATATGATATCTTTAGAACGGGAAAAAGTTCTCAAAAAGTTGCATAAAACTTCTTCTGG
Source organism: Periophthalmodon schlosseri (assembly GCA_000787095.1). NCBI lineage: Eukaryota > Metazoa > Chordata > Actinopteri > Gobiiformes > Gobiidae > Periophthalmodon > Periophthalmodon schlosseri. Next base: position 61,144 of record KN483556.1, on the reverse strand, counting down.
GAGATATTTCGACTCAAAACTAGTTTAAATTTATGAATTCAAGTCAACGCAGTTTTATTTTGAATATGATTAGAAAAAACAGAGGCTTATAAATAAAATAACAGAGAACATCTTGTCACGCCTGATGGACCAAAATGTCATCATTAATTATTCGTCTGCTCCATCGACTCTCTCACCCGTAACTCAATGTGAAATAAATAAAAGTCAGAAATCGGCGGTTGTGAAACTGTTCATGCGTGAAGCTTTATTAATTAGTGTGTTTCATGTCGACGCAGCTAGCAACTTTAGCATGTATTTGTTGTGACAGAGGCTTAGGGGTTACGCTGCTTTCATGTGGCACTCGGGAACTCAGGAAAATGTTTTTGTGAGTTTAAAAACGAGACTACAACATTTAAATTAATTACCGGTGTAACGTTAACAAGCTAAAGTAAACAAAGAACGTTTAGTTTTGAGAAGGCTAACAGCAACAACCCGCACTGATTAGCTCTTTTTAACACCGACTTTCAATTCCAACTTTCTGACCTAAAAGCAAATGAACACCCATGCATGCAGCATAAAATGTCATCAATACTCCCTGGAGGGTGACGCTAACTAGAGGCACTGCTCTGTCTGAAGCTCGGTTACTCAAGTTAGACTTTAATCTGAGGTTTGTTTTAACGCCACCTGATCATAAAGAACTGGCTTAACTGGGACTACAACAGGTGAGCTGGGTTGTGCTGTAAAACAAGTCTCTCTGAAATAACATTACAGTCCCAAGCTAGCTAGCATTAGACAACAGTTTTTCAGTTAGCCACTCTCACCTTTTTTGTTGAAAATCACCTAAACAGGACCATGAACGCTCATCTTGACGCTCAGCTGAAAATGTGTTGTTCAAGTCAATTTTGTATTTCTTGAGTTTATAGACCATCTAAAAAGTTATCAGGCAGTGCTTGCTAATGTGTGCATTGTGTCACCATGGTAACTGCTGCACATTCTGCCATAGACATACATATAGTCACCCCCATAGACATATAATTAGTAGACGTGATGGTAATACTACCATTCACTTGGCAACTTGGCTAGATTTTGTAACACCGGAGCCAATCCCTTGTATGTTTTCCTATAGCCGTTAGCATTAGCTCACAAAAAGCACAAATTATGAATAATCCAGAGGGTGTCAGATGGTACTAACCCATCGACCACATTTAGGTCAGATCCTCGTTAATAGTCATTGGTGAGTGAGTAAACTGTTGAACTATGAACTAATGGCTAACCAACTTTCAGCTGAGATTTCTGAACTTGTGTGAGTCTGGTAAACATCTAGTGATCACTAAACCTCCTCATTTACATGTGACTGCTGAGACCAGATCAAATATCATGAAATAAACATGTTATTTACTTTAAAGAGGGGGTATTTTACTCCTGTGGGGTATTAACTGCTAACACATAACATATCACCGTGTTACCTGTTATTGTTTTGAAAATGCTATATTTGCCGAAAATAACTTATTAACATGTTTGATAAGTTATACTTTGACGAGTCCCCCCTCCCTTTGCTCCCCGCGCAAAGTCACTTCCCCTTCCGAGCGCCATTACAACACAATCAGCGTGCATCCTGTTAATGAAACTACTGCACATCGCATCAGGTTTGTTGTGTACAGTTTTGTATCATGTTTTTGTATATTTATGGAGAACTGTCGTGTGGGAGCATGGGTGACGTCGGCCTGTGGGCGGAGCATTGCACAGAATCTTACTGTTAGCCATAACGACGGTTCGAATAGAGCGCAGGAGAGGTCGCTAAAATACTAAACATGCATGGACGACATCTAAAACCTCTTCAGGCCTGTTTTTGATGAGGAACAACATTATAACATGGTAGAAAGCTAAAAAAAAAAAAAAAAAAAAAGGATAATATCCCCTCTTTAAAATGAATTGGCTTTACCATTCATTTGTATGTAAAGGAGCGTTCGATTTGATGTAACTCCGAGTAGCATTGGCGCCAAGTGATCGAGTTGTAGCAACGGGCAGAGAGAGCGAGAATTTCGAGTCTATGAATCTCTCCCCCAAACCCCCCTCCCTTCCCCCTCTTCAAATAGAAAACACATGTACCATTGAAAAGGCCGGTTTGTAGAGCACGCTTTGGGCTGGCTCAGAGGTGAAGTGTAGCACCGCTCTCCCTCTCTCCTGTGACAGCTGCAGATTGGCCCGGTCACACAATCCCAGGGCCAGATGGAGAGCCCGGTCCAGAGCATCGCAGCCTATTTGTGGGTAATAGGCTACGCGGGTCCCCCCTTTATAGCTCCACGGTCCGCTCTCCTCCTCATCTCTCCTCCTCCCTCTCTTTACCCAGACACGAGCAGCCCTGAGCGGGGAGGCAGAGACCAAGGGCCCCCGGGTGAAAATGGGTTTTTTGCAGGAGACGTGGTCAAATTGGCTGTCAGGGCTGAAATACGAAAAGAGGAGGAGAGGGGGGGTGAGTGAGAGAAAAAGTGAGGGAAGGAGACGGAGAGAGAAAAGAAGAAGGGAAATAGTTAGGAAATAGAAGAGATCTTCTCTCTCTCACCTACCACATACTACATAATCTCTCTTTGTCTCCCTCCCTTCCTCTTCATCTAACTGTCTCCCTCTCCTCTAACTCTACCTGGTCTTCTCTCTCCTTTTTTCTATACCCTGCCTCCTCTTTCTCACTCTCTTTCTCCCTTTTTCACTTTCTCCCATCCTCTCCACACCCCTTCTCCCTCTCTCTCTCCTCTAACTTTTCCCCTTTCTCCATCTTTCTCATTCTCCCTACCCCCCCTTTCTAACTCTCTCTCCTCTATCCCTCCAGCTCTCCCTTCTCTCTACCCCTCTCTCACTCTACCTGCCCCCTTTTCTCTCTCATCTATCCCCTCCCTCTCCCTTTCTTTTTCCTTTCTTACCTCTCTCCTTTCTTTACATCTCTCTCTCTATCTCTCTCCTTTTGTCACATCTTTCTTTACCTCTCGCTCCTTTTTTACCTGTCTGTCTTTACCTCTCTCTCCTTCCTTTACCTCTCTTTTTTATCTCTCTCTATCTCTCTGCCTTCTTTACCCCTCTCTCTCTGTCCTTCTCTCTCTCTCTCTCTCTCTCTCTCTCTCCTTTCTTTACCGATCTCTGTCTCTCTCTGCTTTCTTTACCTCTGTCTGTCTCTCTGTCTCTCTCTCCTTTCTTTACCTCTGTCTCTCTCTCTGCTTTTTTACCTCTGTCTCTCTGTCACTCTCTCCTTTTTTACCTTTTTCTTCACCCCTCTCTCCTTTCTTTACCTCTCTTTCATTACCCCTCTCTCTCTGCTTTCTTTACCTCTCTCTCTATCTGTCTCTCTCCTTTCTTTACCTCTCTTTCTTTACCTCTCTGCTTGTGAATGAGTGCTGATTTCTTCCAGGGAGATATTTCAGTGCATTAGGTTCACTTTGCATATTATTGATTCTCTCTGCTGGGGTCCGTGTCAAAAGAAGCAGAAAAAATGGCCCACTCCTCCCTCTGCTCCATGTTCTATCTGCTCATCTTTCTCGCCCAATTCTCTCTTTCTCCCTGCCGCTCTGTCTTTCTGTTTCTTTTCTCTCTCCCACTCCCTTTTCTCTAGCTCACCCTCTCTCTTTAGCACCTCTCCCTCTCTCTCTCTCACTCTCTCTCTTGCTCTTTTCACTTTCTTTAACTTTCCTTCTTTCCCGTTCTCACGCTTCCTGCCCTCTCTTTTTCCTCTCTCCTCTAACTCTTACCCCTCTCTTTCTCCCTTTTGCTCTCTCTCTTTTTCTCTCTTTCTCCTTGTCTGTCTCTCTCTCACACACAATATTAGATATTATTGATTCTCTCCCGTGTGGTTCGTGTCAAAAGAAGCAGTGGAAATCTCCCGCTCCGCCCTCTGCTCTATCTTATCTGTTTACATGATGCTAATGATTTATGTGTGCGTGCGGAGGATGCTAGCAGGAGACATAGCTAATGAGCTGTGCTAATGCATGAGCGGCTAACAGGCCTGAAGCAGCACAGGCACTGTATCATGTAGAAAAATGACTTCTATGGTTAAAGTGATGCGGCCTCCACACAAAACTCATGCTTCTTATGCCAAGACTTGTGCCGCTGGTTAATTAGACTAATGTTTTTTACACAGGACGTACAGTAAGTGGTGTGTTTACTGTCTTAGAACTCATCTATCATTCATTTGTGCAATAACACATGCTTTTGTTACAAAAGAACAAAAACAAGCATTCTTACTGTGAGCAGACTCACCTCTCCACAGATCTGATCTGTATCTTGGTCTGTGGTACCATCGCTTATGTACAGATAAATAAGATTAATGCTATACTTTGGAACATTCCAGGCAAAGCAAAAACAAGCAGGTAGTAAAAAACCTTGCACAGCAAGATGGATTCTCACGGTATTTGTGAGTTCGCAAACTCGCTGGTGCGACTGGGCCCGCCCACTGGTCGGCGGACCAATGACAGAGCAGCATTGAGGTTTGTGTGGAAGCCAAAGGGCGAAGTGCCCAAGAGAACCAGAACAAACCTGTACTTCAGCCTATTTTAGCAAAAGTATGGACTATTTTGTTTGTGAAAAATGTGAGGGAAGCACTTGAAAGATGTCTGTGCTTTTCTCTCAACTGGATATAACAAAAGTTTTCAGCTTTTTCCGCTGTTGTGACGCTTCCACCAATCAGATTTAAATAATCGTCATGACATTGCGTCTTTTCCTGATCACTTTCAGCGAGAGCCGTTCCAGACTGATGTGTAGCGCTCACTTCAGTGGGCGACACATATCAGTCTGGGGTGAGCCAGGTTAGTTAGTGAACACCACCACAAAAGTTACATAGTACATCTTTAAGTGCAGTTTTCTTACTTCACAGGTCATGTTACTGCAAAAAATATTTTTGAAAAAAAGACAAAACATTTAGTCTAAAGTATTTAATTACTCAAATCTAAATTAATAATAAAAACGCATGATTGTAGATAGACTTTTATTTTAGTAGCCCACTTTAGCCCATGTTTATGCTGTAATGATAAACCCGAACAGTAACACTTCATAATAACTATTTAGCCTTAACAAAGCCTGAAGAAAGACTTCAGATGAGTCAGGCTTAGTAATGACTGAAGTAATTCCCTCACTCCTAACACTAACCCCTTAATGAAGTAGTTACTGAGTCTGAATCATTTTTAATAATAATTTATTCTTCATGCTTTAGTAAGGCTAATTAAGGCGTAGTTATTATAAAGTGTAACCAAAACAACCAAACAACAAACACAAACCCTTATATAAGCCCTTGTATGTCCTCCACAATCACTCATCTTTCCTCACTGTGGCGGGGTCCCTGAACGCCTCGCTGCCTGATTGCTCCTGCTGCTGCTGCTGTATTGGAGCTGGGCTTTTGTGTGACGCGTTCGGGGACTTCAGGTGAATTTGTACGTCCTGCGGGTTCGCACTGATCACACGCTAACGCTACGACAGGCGCACACTGCCACCAGCACCTGTCGCGTCCCATTCGTCAGGCTGCACTTTTCTTCACAACACCCAACACGCTTTTGTAGCAGACGTCCCCGAGGTGAGCCATTCTGCCGCGTTTCATACGAGCGACAACAAGAGCTGACAAGGAATAGCGAGGTAAGGCGTTTAAATGGGAACTTTGAACAGCATCCTATTATTAAAACAGAAATCGCACAGCTAATCGGAATGTATTATAACCGCTAGACTTTGAAGTGTCCGTTGTCCGTACAAAGTGAACAGAAGTTAGAGGAGGTCTTTCCTATGGGACTGACAGGATTTAGCAGAGTTACTACGGCACAAAAAACAGCCCTGTGTCGGTGAGTTTGGAGGTCACGACCCCATTAAAAAACATGAGCTTGGTCAGAGCGAGTTGGAGATGTTTGCTCAGAATCTGGTCCGAAATGCGAGAACGCTGTAACAATAGGTCAAAGGTTAGAGCTAAAGGTTAGGAAAACAAGAGCCATTCTAACAGCAATGGGTAACAAGTGTAAGATTTGCTGAAAATTCGAGACTAACACATTTTGGATGACAGCACTGAGAAAACAAAACCAATGCTCCCATTCGTCGTTCCCAACTCCCTCACTTACTCTTTTCTATACCTTTAACTCTTCTGTCTTTCTCCCTTTCCCTCTCTCGTTCCTTATCAATTCTCTTCAATAAACATATTAGTAGGAGTAAAAGTATGCTGCTTAAAAAGTACATTTTTTTAAGTGGGGGTTTATGCAAAATCAATTTTTTTTAGCTTTCTACCATGTTATGATGTTGATCCCACGTCAAAAACATGCATACATACATGTTTTTGTACATTTTTGAGTAATTTAGCGATCTCTCTCGGGCCCTATTTGAACCCTCCTTACGGTTAGCTGTAAAATTCTGAGCAATGCGCAAACCCACAAGCCTATGTCACCCATTCTCCCACATGATATTCTGCCAATTTTCCATAAATATACAAAAGCATGATACAAAACTATACCCTACAACTTCACAAACCTGATGCGATGTGCAGTAGTTTCATTAGCGGGATGCAGGGAGAGAGGAGTGACTTAGCGCAGAAGCAAAGGGACAGTAGTTTCATTAGCGGGATGCAGGGAGAGAGGAGTGACTTAGCGCAGAGAGCAAAGGGACCCAGAGCATCAAAAACAAAAATGAAACTTAAAAAACATGTTAATACGTTATTTTTTGGCGAATACAGCATTTTCAGAACAATAAAAGGCAACATGATGATCTAAATATGTTATGTGTTAGCAGTTAATGCCCCATAGAAGTAAAATACCCCCTCTTTAAAAAGTTAATGAAGTAAATGTAACTAGTACCCACCTCTGGCCCTATTAGAAACGCTTGTGTCAGACTTGACGAAACGTGAACAAGCCATTTTAACCCCTTCCTCTCCTCTTCCGCAGCCTCTCCGCATGCACTGCCGCACCTGCTCATTGGTCACCAGCTCCGGGCACCTGATCGGAGGGGGGAGGGGCCCCGAGATCGACCGGGCTCAGTGCGTCATCCGTATGAACGATGCCCCGACCGCCACGCTACGCACGGACTACACCCGCGACGTCGGCCGGAGGACCTCCCTGCGCGTGGTCGCTCACTCCAGCCTCCAGAGGGTGCTCCGGAGTCGACACGAGCTGCTGAACTCCAGCCGGGACGCCGTGTTTATCTTCTGGGGCCCGAGCAGCTACATGAGGAGGGACGGCAAAGGTCTCATCTACAACAACCTGCGACTGTTGAGCCAGCTACTCCCCAAGCTCAAGGTCTACATCGTCTCCTGGCAGAAGATGCAGCAGTTTGACGAGATCTTCAAGAAGGAGACCGGGAAAGACAGGTGAGGACGGGGTTAAAGTTAAAGGGACGCTGTGTAACTTTTCTGGTTTCGTTTATTTATATAATGACGCAGAAACAGTAACCACAGAGAAGGGGGTATTATGTAAAATTGACTTTTTGGAGCTTTCTACCATGTTATAACGTTGTTCCCTCATCAAAAACACGCCTGAAGACGTTTGAGATGTCATCCGTGCGTGTCTGAGTAATCTAGCGATCTCTCCCTACCTCCCTTCCTTTCCCTTCTTCTCTTCCTCCCCTCCATTTTCTCTCTCAACCTCTTCCCCCCTCTCTCCTCCTCTCTCCATTTTTATTACCACTCTAACTCTTCACCATCTCTCTCTGTCCCCCCCCATCTCCCGGGTCCTATTTGTAGCAGTAGTTTCATTAGCAGAATGCGCAACGATAGTAATGTAATGGCACTCTGAAGGGGGAGTGACTTCACCTCACCCCTGTGTCTAATTACTCAGGACTTTTAAAGCTCTTAAAGTAAAGTTTCTGGGTTTTTTTTTATTTTTTTATTTCAAATATTCAAAACATTCTCAAATTTTACCAACCATTTTTAATCAGTAGTAACCTTTCATAATACATTCACACTTTGAGCTTTGGTATTCTGTTTTTATTTAATAAGCTATGAAGATAAGATTTGCAAGTAAAATAATTTTCTTTCTTATTGGCATCTTTTTAATTGGACAAATAGATTATTATTATGCCTGTTCTGTGTGCTAATATCTAAGAAAATGGTGTTTGCATATTGCACCTTTAATCAGAAGATTCACCACACATTTTTATCTTCCCTCCAATTCAAATTTAAACTATTTTTTAAAACAAAATGAGCCCCTTTGGGATTTTGTGACATAAAAATAAGAACAGTTATGCCATTCTGTTAGATAGGGACTGTTAAAGGCTTCGTCATTGTAAATACTTTATAGTGGTCCAAAGTTATTCCTCACTTTCCGTATGCGCTCCGAGCATGTTAATTATTCGCCGCGATAAGTTTGCACAAAAGCACAATTCTCGATTATCAGACAAAATGCTTAGATGCAGACAGTACGCAGTGGACTTACTTTGACCTCGAGAGCTGCTTATACAATGTATCTGTACTGGGGCAAGACACATTTTCCTCAAATACACGGGGAAAAAATTGGGTTCAGGCCGTTTAAAGTGGGACTAAACACCGAAACTCTGCCCATAACCACATTTCAACCACATTAATCTTCTGAGCTGGAGACTAAGGAGAGAGTGAGGGGGGAGGAGGCGCCGTTAAGGGGTGTGTCACTAGCTCGGTTACCTGCGCGTATGGTGTGTATATTGAAGTGCGGTAAAGCAATTTGTCTATCGCGAGAACGAGAACAGACCAGCCAGCGGACCCTTCAAACACATGGATCTATTAAAAGTTCAAACACCCCAGAATCACCTTTGTAACCGCCGGAGGGACTTTGAAAGACGTTAATTAGGTTAAAAATGTTACTTAGTTCTGCTTTAACGTGCCTACTGAAGTGGATTAGCAGCATCGTGAAGGCTTTTTGAGCGCTGAAAATATCACATCTAGAAATCACCAGATGTCCAGTAAAAATAACTAATAATCAGAGAGTCAATAATTCCATCTGGTTTTTGGTGTGTTTATATGCCCAAGAGAAATCTGATCCTCAAAAACACCTGGGGAAAGTTAATCAATGCATTTTTAGAGTAACAAAGTACAATGAGTTTTGTCTTTGCCTCATCTTTTTGCCTCTTTTTGCATAATTTTCATTGTCAAACTTGCACAGGAGTGAACAATCAACATGCACTAAAGTTGGCAAAAAGAGACTAAGAACAGTAGATAATGTTATTAAAATACCAAATACACAGTTTAATAGAGAAAAAAGTAGGTTTAGTGTTTAGTTCCACTTTAACTTTTAGCGATCATATGGTTAAGCTGTGCATTATCTTGCTATATTTAGCCACGCACACAACAAAATCTGCAAACAAATGATAGCCATCTACTTTCTCCCATGTATTTCAACAGAACATGGGTCTATGTGAATAACAGTTAAACACTATTATTGTCACAGTGTCTTCTGTCTAATCTCCCACTGTGTAATTTCCTCTTGACATTCATTTTGAACTGATTCTATCAGCGGAGACGTCTAAGAATTCACAAACGCTCGGACCAAAACAAATCCGATTCATTCAAAATAGTTTTCATGTGCACTACCGGGCAAAGGTTTAGACACACTTTTCCACACTGCCTGACTGAAGGCATCAAAACTATGAATGACACATATGGAATGTAGTAAGCAAAAAGCAAAATCAAACAATTCATTTATTTACTTGTGGAGATAGAAAATATTCGTATACTGTGTGTGCCAGCTTCTACAGTAGGCGACCCCGTTCACAATAAGAATGCATATTTTAAAACAAACATAAGAGACAGGGAAGTTTAATCTCATACTGTGAAGCAATTTCAAGCAAAGCAACTGCACGCACTTGGAGACAAGCAGATTTTAGACCTGTCACCAGAAATCTTACAGAGTGTGCCTTTAATGTGCCTATTGAAGTGGATTAGCAGCATCGTGAAGGCCATTTGAATGCTGAAAATATCACATCGAGACACCACCAGATGGCCAGTGAAAATAACTAATAATCAGGGAGTCAATACAATACAAATTACATCTGATTTTTGGTGTGTTTATGCTCCCAAGAGAAATCTTATCCTCAAAAACACCTGGTGAAAGTTAATCAATGCATTTTTAGAGTAACAGACAAAGTATAATGAGTTTTGTCTTGGCCTCATCATTTTTCCTCTTTTTGCATCATTTTCATTGTCAAAACTTGCGCAGGAGTGAACAATCAGGAATCACATCAGACTAGGGTTGTCAAAAGTATCAAAAATCAGATACTAATCGATACTAAAACTAGTTTCGAAACTAAAAAAGTCTGGGGCTGCTGTAGCTCGGTTGGTTTGTCCACTGATCCGAAGGTTGGCAGTTTTATTATCGGTTGAGCGGTCAGATCCACTGGCCCACAGGTTGGCAGCGCGATTCCAGCTCCCACAAATGAATATGGTCGTTGTGTCCTTGGGTAAACACTTAACCCACCATGTGCCTGGTATATAAATGTGCGTGTGAATGGGTGAGTGGTTCCTTGATGTAAAGTGCTTTGAGCGCGTTGGAAGGTGGAAAAGCGCTATATAAATATGTGACCATTTACCATTTACATTCACAGGATAAAATTTGAGCTTTCCCAAACAGTTTTAGTGTCATTTTGAGCTTCATCAGAACAATATAAGACCTCATATGAAGCTAAAGAAAGTACTATTATTTTGTATATGAAAATTACATTCTATTACTAAAAATGGAGCATTTTTTGTCTTCATCGTGGTATCATAATCGGTATCCAGTGTTGAGTGAATATCGAAATCGAGTTTGAAATTTTAGTATCGTGACAAAGCTACAGACGTAACTGTTTACACGGCATTTCGATAATCTGATAACTCCTTAAATCAGATCACGATCAGATTTGGGTGTGCATGTAAACATAGCCTGTGACATTTGAAATATCCAGACTCACACCTCACAGCAAGAAGGTTCTGGGTTCGATTCCTGGGTCGGACGCTCCTTCCTGTGTGGAGTTTGCATGTTCTGCCTGTGTCTGGGCGGGTTTCCACTGGGCACTCCAGTTTCTCCCGTCAAATCAAAACAAGCTCACTAGACACAATCCTCCAGCTAAGGTAGTCCTGACCAAGACTAGCACAAGATCTGGAGATGGGCCCAGTCCTGAAAGGTTGCCCCAGATACATGGAAGGATGGGTCAAATGCAGAAGACAAATTTCCCTACCTTAACCTTAAACTGGACAGTGTGCTGTGAAATGGGAGAGAAGAGCAGGGAATCAGCAAATTGTCAAAGTCAAGAATCAATATATAAAATCTACCATAAAGGTACTATATTATGTAAATTTCACTCTTGTGAGCCATGTTATAATGCTGTTGCCTTATCAAAAACATACCCAGTGTTGTGTTTTGTTTCATTCACGCATGTTTGCGTAATCCTTTATTATTAGTCTGTCTACATATCTAATGCTCAAAATGCTCTGTTCCACCTTGTGATGTCATGAAGTGAGTTTTCAGTTAACAGCTACCTTTTACCTTTACCTTGTTCAGTAGAAATTGGCAATTCCAGGGCTGAAATTATCCAAATGATTCTAGTGAAGGTGTATGGAGTTTAAAAACAGTGTGGAGCACTTGTATTTGTATTACCACATGACATCACAAGGTGGAACAGAGTGTTTTCCATTTGAGAGAAGAGCCTAAATGTGCAGGATTTGTGTGTTAAACATATGTGAATGAAACAAAACACAACTTGAAGTATGTTTTTAATGAGGAAACAACTTATATAACACTTTTACAACGGGCATTTGAATAGAATGTCTTAAAGGGAGGTAAACTGAGGCTACAGTTTATTCTCTGGAGGTATTAAATCCGTGATAGCTGCCAATCAGGTGAACTGTAGGGAGTCTATTTGTCGTGCTGGGAATGCAAAGCAGTTTATTAAATAGGGCAAATGGCTGAGGCTAAAAATAAGTAGGCATATATTACTCGTTACATACAGAGGAGTGCGAACAGGTGGAGTGTGAAGACGCGCTGTCAATATCTGATGGAAATATGCCGCGCGACACTGTTAGCTTTAAAAGTGAAGTGCAATATTGGCAAAAGGATTGGACCACATGCTAAACTAAAAATAAAAAATGTCTATTAGTTTGAAAGCTTGAATTGACAGTATTTTGCTTAAAGAGGGGTATTTTACTTCTATGGGGTATTGACGGCTAACACGTAGCATTTAGATCACCGTGTTACCTTTTATTGTTTTGAAAATGCTATATTCATCGAAAACCACGTCATAACATGTTTTACTTTTGTTTTTGATGCTCTCCCCTACCTTTGCTCTCCGCGCTAAGGCACTCCCCCTTCAGAGCGACATCACACAATCAGCGCGCGTCCCGCTAATGAAACTACCGGTACTGCACATCGCATCGGGTTTGTGAAGTTGTAGTGTATAGTTTTGTATCATGCTTTTGTATTTATAGAAAACTGCCGTACGGGAGCATAGACTTGTGGGCTGAGCTTTGGACAGAATCATACTGTAATCGGGAGGAGGGTTTGAATAGGGCCTGAGAGAGAGATCGCTAGATTACTCAGACATGCATGGATGACGTCTAAAACCTCTTCAGGCATGTTTTTGATGAGAGAACGTTATAATATGGTAGAAAGCTCCAAAAGTCGATTTTTTATAATGCCCCGTCTTGTTGTGAAATTTGCCCTCTGCATTTGACCCATCCTCCATTGCCACATGGGTTAAAGAGCCTGTACCCAATTTTATTCCATGTATTTGAGCAAAATTTGTCTTGTCTTGCCCCAGTACAGACATATTGTATAAGCAGCTCTTGAGGTCAAATGCCTGCTACATGCTGTCTGCATAGAAGAATTGTATTGCTGGATAATCAGGAAGTCTGCGTTAGCATGCTAGTTGTTGTTAGCTTTCCCGTCACAGCAAAAGGGAGAACATAGAACACAAAAAGGAAGCCAACTTAACACGTTGCTCTCTATATAATATCTGTCTATTTTAGGGTTGATTTTTTTTTTTTTAAATATTATCATTATTTCAAACTTGATTTTGATACAAGGGAAAAGACACGATACTCAATACCGATTCCGATACCACGATGGTAATTAAAAACACTCTTACTGGCATAAAAATATTTCTCAAGTAGGAATAAAAGTACGCCGCTAGAAAAGTACCCTGAAAAGTTGCTCAATTATAAAGTACACAAAAAATGGGTACAGGGCCTTTAAATTGGGTATTTGTGTTCCCCTCCCCTGCTGCGGCGTCTCTAATGGTTATCATGGCTTATTGGTTTGATGCGAGCGGCGTGTCCATTAGAATAACACAGGTGCTCTGCTGCTCGGGTTGAACAGAGACCCACATTACCTCCTCAATGACAATCTCTTTCACTGATCATCATTTGACTGTGAAATACTCCATTAAACAGACCAGGCTATTCAGAGCTTTTAACCATGTCATAACTCCCTCATCATCAGCTTCCTCAAAATCATATTTTGATTGATGCGTAATCTTGTATTGTCCCACATTTCAGGCTTAAGTGCTTAGAAAATTCCTGTTTTCACCTACCCCCTATCCCTGCTCCCATTCGTCTACATAATTTAGATTATTTGAAAGATTAAAGGGCTCATATTATGCTATTTTCTGATCTATGTTATAATGTTTCCTCATCAAAAACACACGCGGAGTTGTGTTTTGTTTCATTCACACGTTTAACGCACAGACCCTGTATATTTAGGCTGAGTTCTTCTCTCAAACAGAAAACACTCCGTTCCACCTTGTGATGTCATGTGTGTTAATGCGGGAAGTGCTCCACTATGTTTTTACACCTTCGTACACCTCAAACATGACTCGAACATGTGTGAATGAAACAAAAAACAACTCCGGGTATGTTTTTGATGATATAACATGGCTTAAAGCTCACAAGAATCCATTTCAAAGGACCTGTATAACTTACCAACACTTCCCTGTAACGTCATGTGATCACCTGTCGTAAGTGATTATTATTGTAGGTCACTGTTCACATTGGTTTTCCCTGGACCATTCAAATCCTGTAGGTCATCCGCTATAGGATCAGGACCTTGGAAAATGATAAACTGGATATGTAGTTATTGAGTTATAAGCTAAAACTACAAAATGAAGGAAAACAGGCTGCATTCATGTTCTAGAATTTGGTGGTGTTTTTCCGATGAAGGGCAGGGCCTCCACAAACTTGCAATATTAATCTAAAGTCCTTTCAACTGAAAACAGTCACATCTTTGGAGTTGAATAATGGCACCAATTTTTGAATATTTAGTGTTTATATTTGGTTTATTTATGGAATGACGTTTGTGCCAGTTTTTGTTTCATGCGGATAGGCCCAGTAATTACAAATCTGCAATCTGACAGTTAAACAGCCAATTCCACCATGGATTTCTGACCTGCCCTCCAGCTCAACTTTAAACTATTGACACTTTGCAGTTGATGTTATCAACATTCCTTGGGGGGAGTGAAGCTAACTGGGGCACTGTTCTGTCTGAAGCTCTGTTACTCAAGTTAGACTTTAATCCGACCATGAAGAACTGATTTAGCTGGAACTACAACAGGAGAGCTGATTTGTGAAATAGCATTATAATTACAAGCTAGCTAGCATGACGCAACAGTTTTTCAGTTAGTCCCTCTCACCTTTTTACTGAAAATCAAATTCCTACACAGGACCATGAACATGACGCTCGGATTGATCACAGACTCCTGAAAAAGTGTTGGTTAAATCCATTTTGTATTTTTTCTTGAGTTTTAAGACTAAATACTTATCAGGCTGTGTTTACTGTGTTTGCAATGTGTCACCATGGTAACTGCTGAACATTCCGCCGTAGACATACATGCCGTACCCTCCCAGTATGACGTCAGTGCGATGAGATGCCATTCTGCACATATGTTTTAAAAAGAGATTTGGAAGTAATTGATTTAGTTTCGTTTCTGTTCATCAAAAATAAGAAAAGTTGACTTTGTAGAGCCTGCTCTGCTATAATGAGACCAGACTGGTGTTTCATTGAGTCTGGCGCTGACAGATGGGACTATGATCTACCTTAAACCTGCATTATGTGATCCTGCGCCAAACCGAAGAGCAGACTGACTCACCTGCTTAGCTTTAGCGGCACGTCCCAGGCTAATGCTAATGCTAATGAGGGCTCCCAGCTGTTTCATTTGGGGCTAATTACACTGTGCTCCACCACATGACCTTTCACTCACAGTGCAGGGGACTGTCTCAATGTCATTTAAGCAGTCGCAGTGAAGTACTTATATTGCATCACTGTAGGCCTTTGGAACAAACACGTCTGACTTTGTAGAGTACCCAACTATTTATTTTACAATGTTAGATGTGGCATTTTCTTTATTTAAAGCTGCACTATGTCACTTTTCAGGTGGAGGGTCTGCTAGCCGTTTGTGTCCATTGAGATGCTACTGCTTTGCCTAAAATGTCCCACAGTACTGCATTAAAGTGGGGCTAAACACCTAAACTCCACCCACAACCACATTTCAAACAGAGCTGGTAAACTGAGCAGTACCTGGAGGACTAAAGGGGAGAGTGAGAGGGAGCGTTAATTAGGGCAGTCCTCCATGTTGTCATGTAGTACTTGAAATTGCAGTGGTCACTAGAAGGAGCACACACTCAATTTTTTAACAGTTTTTGACTACAAAGCTGCAAATGTACCTAGTTTGCATTAAAATTGCCAAATAAAAAGACTAGTAACAGTAATGCTATTAAAACAGCATATAACCATATACGTTTAGCAGCAAAAAAGTTGATTTAGTTCCACTTTAAACATATCAAAGACAAGGAGGCAAGTTACAGGTCAAGTCTGTGAAGAAGCAAGCCCCTCACAGTAAAATACATTATTTTTAAACTATTATTAGCAATACAATCACTTTACTCAAATAAATGCACTAAATATGTATTTTAATGTCATATTGTGGAACATTCCAGGCAAAGCTAAAACATGTTCATGAAGACAAGGAGGTGGCGTAAATTAGCATTGTGACAGAGAAACTGCATTTCTGTGCTGTGCCAGCCCCGCACTGCCAGCACAGTCCTTGTATCTTGGTTTATATCATCAGAGGTATAATAATCCCTACACTGGAAGCGTAGACTAGTCTGGAATGGACAACACTATCACAATGTGTTGAGGGTTCATGTCTCCGTGTGCTAGGCCCTGTACTGATGGTAAATAAACATCTCCTGCGTTAGAACTCCAGGGTCATGCCTCTTCTTTCTTTTGGGCTACTACATTTTATTCTACAACACAGGGAATAGAATAGAATGTCTTCGTCATTAACTGCGTTTCCACCCATATAAAACGCACATATTTCAAAAATTCACATCAGAAAAGCGCATAACATATACGGCCTTATCCCCATTTCCATCAAAAGGGTTTGAGAGCATAACTGGGTGTTGGTTACCTGGTTACGAGGGCTGTCCGTGTTCTGTGTTGTGACACTGCTAATCCTCCAAAGAACACACTGTGCACAGCCTGATTGGCTTGGCTTTGGAAGAGACACAGAAAGACACTTTCTGTGTTATTTAGCTGTTTGCTGCATACATTTGTCCACAAGTTAGCAGGTTCTTTAAACTGAAATAATGCTATAGATATGTTTTATCACCAGCCAGAGTACTGGGCTGATGTTGAAAAAGAACAACCACTGACGTCCCGTTTGTCCACAGCGTTGGACAAGCATAGCCTTTTCCTGAGTTACTCACTATGAAGATTAGACGCTGCTCATGTGTTTCTGGGTGAGTCATTAGTTGTTTGTTTTTAGCCTGAATTTCAAGGATTGAAGCAAATGATATTTGTTAGTTGTGCTCTGTGCTCTTCTGGAGGATTTTGGGCAAACAACAACCAGCATGATGGGATTATCTTGGCTGTGTCCATCACCTGTGTCCATCACCTGTGTCCATCACCTGTGTCCATCACCTGTGTCCATCACCTGTGTCCATCACCTGTGTCCACTTTGGTCCAGTGCAGTTATGTAGTCTGGCGGTCAAGTGAGTTTTATATTCGCTCTACGAGTTCATGTGGCTAAATGCGTTTCCACCTTCCAACATTCACTTTAACTGTTACGCGCTTAAATCAAAATCCACCTGAAGCGAGCAAATAAACCAAATGCGATATATGTGCGTTTCCACCTCCCGTTACATATGCAAATCTTTCAAATCCACATTAAAAATAAGGTGATGGTAACACAAGACCCAGGACACGCTGGAAGGAGTATGTCTCTCGGCTGGCCTGGGAACGCCTTGGGGTCCCACCGGAGGAGCTGGAGGACATGTCTGGGGTGAGGGAAGTCTGGGAGTCCCTGCTTAGACTGCTGCCCCCATGACCCGGCCCCAGATAAGTGGAAGAAAATGGATGGATGATAACACAACTATTGCCAGGTCAGTTTTAGCACAATTCCAATGTAATACTTTCAGTCAAAAAGTAAATAAAAACATAAAGATTCCTACTTGAGTAACATGAAAAACTTTGACGACTTCTTTCCTCCTATTTTAGGCCAACTTGTCATTATATTAAGCCGAACTGGGGCTTTACGAAATAATTATCCAAATTACAGGAGTGCGTGAAATCCTCCTGACACTTTATTTTACGCAGGAATTTGTATGAAGAAAACAACATCCCCCAAACCCAGCGCCACCCAACCTGCTCGCCTTGTTCACATGCTAGTCCCATTTCCTTCACGCTGGATTTTCATAAAGTGATCAGAGCAGGAACACGCTAGCTGGGGGAATTCTGCGTTTGATAACAAAAACACAAATCCTGATAAGTCCCGCGCTAATTAACGTTTGATTAATATTTCCATAACGAGGCGAGAGAGGAGAGAAGTGGTGTTGTGCTCGTGTTGTTTGAAATAGATCTGTCTCTGGTAAATGTTAGTTATGAGATCTCAGCGTGAGCAGTATCTTTAGAATTTTTATAACTCACAGCGTTTTTAATTCCACTGTGTTGTGTTTTAAAGTAATCAAATATTCATATAGTAGATAGTATATAAGCTACGGCTGTGCAATTATTCCATTTTAATTGAATGATCAGCTTGGATCTCTTCAATGGAGATGAGGTTGCCAGGTCTGCGGGAGTTGGGCGGCCTCTTAAGAGCTGCCGCGGCTGAAAAATACTGTCGGCGGGTTTGGCCAGCGGTACCTTCCACATAAAATGTATTGATTTTAGAATAATCCTATTGAAAGTCCTGAATTTCAGTGATAAATCTTCATGTTCAAAGCCATCAGCGCTCTGCGGAACTTCTATATGTGCGAGAGAGAGTGGAGGAGGCCGGGCTGTGTCACCGGAGGAGCTCTACTTTCATAAATACAACGGAAAATCCAGCCATGCCGTATGTTCCGCGGGTTTTGGTTGGTTTTTCAAACGCTCTTGTGCGGGTTGTGTCGCTGAAGCCTGGCAACCCTGAATGGAGAGGTCTACAATTAGGGATGGGAGTATTGCTATCAAAGTACTGATAAATCAATACCGACTCAGTGCAAATGCGGGTATCGATACTGTTACGCAAATATCAGTACTAATTTGCGTATGCTAATTTTAAGGCTGGCATACATTTTTGACACGTTAGGAGCATTTCTTCATTGTTTTGTGTCAGAACATCTTCACCAGCTGCATTTGTCAGGTGTCTTGTTTGTGCCTTAGAACCTATTTGAAACCTTTTTTTCTGCATGTATTTATTGAAAACCCTTCACCCTTAAGATTAGACTAGTATTGAGTATTGAGTATTGAGTATCAGTATCGAAAAAATTACCCCCAAAAGTACCCCACTGTGAGTAAGTCTACAAGTGGCAAAAGCTTTATGTCGACAATATGAAATGATTTGAACAATTGTGTTTCTTGCACCGCTCCTTCAGATATGATTTAGTTTTTTCCTCTCATTTTGTACCAGATTTTGTGTATTATTTAATGTTTTGTCCTTCCAATCAAATTAGAAAGGATATATTTAAAGCAGACCTATTATGCAATTTTGTTTTTTGTTTTTTTTTTAGATTTGGACCATGTTATAGTTGCTTCCCTTCTCATTTACCCTCTCATTTCATCATCAGCATTTTAGATAAATATAGCGATTCAAATTTAAAATGTTCAAATTATAACGTTATGATCCATGGCTGTCATAGATCATAAGTATATAACATGTCTTCTTTAAGGGCCGTGAGCACAAAAGGTTTCCACTCCTATGACAGTTTGAGGTGGTACTTGGTGTGAAAAATAACCATCCAAGTGGGAGGGCTGGTCTATCACAACTTGTGTCCCTGCACTTCGGATAAAATAAGAATTATGTGTGAGTGTGTGTGTGTGTGTATGTATGTGTGTGTATGTGTGTGTGTGCGTATGTGCGCGTATGTGTTTGTGTGTGTGTTTGTTGGAGTGGAGATAGCGAGACTTGGGACAATCGTGTTGTGTTGGTCCAGCCTTCATAATAAATCGTTTGCAGACACAGGGGCAGGTCCACAGCATTCATCACTGTCAAACAGAGACTGGAGCAGGAGGGGTAGAAGTTTTTGACCAGAAAGCTGCAAATTTACCTAGTTTGCACTAAAATTTACAAAAATGGACTAGGAACAGTAGAAAATGCTATTAACACACTATATACACAATACATGCATTTTTACTGTCGCCTTTCCACAGAGCTTACCTGTACTTTGGTCCCCGTTTTGCAAAAAAATGCATTCACACTAGGTGCTAGGGTTGTTAAAAGTATCAAAAATCAAATACTAGATACTTATTTGAGCAGGACAGATATGAACCTTTCCTGAAGAGCTTTAGAATGATCTTGAGATGTATCAAAAACAAGTAAAAGGCCACATAGTATCGAGTCTATTCCATAGTATCAAATCAAGTTTGAAATTTAGTATTGTTCAACACTAATCTCCAAAGAGACAAGCAGAGGTTCTGCCACCTGCTTGTTTCCATGGAATTTGTATTGCTTTTGCGTAGAATATTAAACAGTATGGCATTAAACTTATCTATTGTCCACTGAATCAATTACATGTTCGGTTAATTATCAATTATGTGTTTTTGAAACCATGCATTCATACTAGGTGCTAGGTGCAGATCTGATGTGTAACTTGGCCTGGTGGTGTCACCTGCTTGTCTTGATGGAATTAAGATTTAAAGTTTAATTCCATAGTACGTAACAGTCCAGTCAAAGCAATAATATCTCCATGGAGGCAAGCATTCACCAGAAGTTACAAAGTAGAGCTTTAAAAAGGGGGTATTACACTTCTAAGGGGTATTAATTGCTAACACATAAGCCTCTTTTCCACTGGCACGGTTCGCTTGGGGCCGCCTTGGAGCGGGTCTGTTTGGTGCGGCTCCCTCCAGCAGAGTCGTGTTTCCGTGCTCCAGGCAGGGCTCCGGGTCCAGGGGTAGGTCTCTGCTCTGTGAAACACTGATGTCACCCGAACATACCTTAATAACTTAATCAAATCTAAATCTTTCCTGAATAGTACTTTTAATCATAAGGCCGATCTCAGCGATTGACAAAAAGACAGTCGCGAATTGTGGAAAACGACATATTAACATGTATTTATACGTTTTGAATAATACCCCCTCTTTAAGTTTTTGCTTCATTGGTTAGATTTTTACTAAGTGCGTGTAGGAACAATTTGTTTAATCTTCCACTTCATTTCTACATAATTTCATGTCATTTGATATAAATGCCTTTAGACGTGTCCATGGCCATTTCAGTGTAAACCATTATAAGTGCCCATAAGGTACAATAGTCCATTGAAATGCAGGGCTCTTCTTATCATTACTATTACTACTGGCAAACTTAAGATCTCATTTTGTGTTAAGACTCTTCAACTTTAATTGCCTGAGATAAGAGGACTATTAAGCTAATATTTAATATGTATGCTTACATTTTTCAAGCTAATAATTAGACGTTGACATTGTCCTCAGTTAAGGTCAGGAAGAGTTGGAACAGATCCCAGAAATAATTAAAGTTTGTGTTGCCACGGTATTCTTTGGACAACAGCCAGTCAATCAATCATTTAAGACACAAGAGAGCCCGAAGGTATCGGCTTAAGGCGAATTGTTCAAAAGTTAAAGTTAGTACAAGGTTAAACTACATAAAACATGTGTTTCAAAATCAGAAGTACTAGGATCAGTAGTATTAGTACTAGGAGCAGGAAGTGGAAGTAGTAGTTGTAGTAGTAGTACTAGTAGTGCTAATAGTACTGTACGAGTTATAGCGATAATTGTAGCAGCAGAAGTAGTGAGTAGTAGAAGTAGGCATAGCAGTAGCAGTAGTTGTAGTAATTGAAAAAAAAAAATTGTGTAGTAGTGATAGTATTTGCAGTAGTAGCAATAAGTATAAGTAGTCATAGTAGAGTATAGTAACTGTACAAGTACCAGTAGCATTAATCTTTCAGTAGCAACAGTTGTACTATTAGTTTTGGCAGTAATTGTAGTACTAATAGTAGTAGTTTTAGTTTCTCTGAAATCCAGTTTATAAGGAATTGTCCAAACAGTAGCAGAAATGTCTGCTATATAGTTACAGTCTTTGACACCCGTGGATCATTATGTTATAATTTGGACATTTTAAATCACAATATTGATCCAATGGGAGCTGACGTCGCCGTAAACGTCATCACGACAAAGAGCCATGCGGCTGTCGATACCTCCTATGGATAGCTGCACGTCACACTAGCGAATCACTGATTAAGAAAATAAAATTGGACAACAAAGTTAGTACAGAGCAGTGGGCAAAAACTTTAGCTCACACATGAAAAAAATGGTACTAAACAGCATAACCTATAGACTGTGTGTAGGTTGGTAGAAGAAACTAGAGACACAGGCAGAACACTCAACATCGAGAGGGATCTGGCTGCAGATCTCCACCCAGAGGACCCCAGCCCGCAGACCTCTACTAAGAGGACCCTCACGTGACTAACCCCATCAAACAGCGGCCATGCCAAAAGACCACCAAAGTCCACTGTTTTCTGTCACTGGTTTCAACCTAACATACAAAAGTTGACATTGTTTTACAGCCAGACAAGCCCACACCCTTTTCCTGCCCTTAACCATTAAAGAGTTGTCCCTGATCTTAACTAAACACAGGGCCCTACGGCAACACATTCATGGGCAAACTACATCTCGTATACCTGTGCTATTCATGCCCTTGTAGCCTACATGAAGGCCTATGTTTTTTGTTTGTGACATGTTTTAAACATGTCGCAAACAACAGAGACAACACAAAGCTAGTTAATTTAAACTAGAAATGAAATCTATTGGTGATAAATGTCTGAAGTGCTTCGCTCTAGCTAGCATTTTGCCCCTATTTTTGGCATCAGTGTGAGTATTTTTTCAAGCACTCACACATGTGCATCCAGTCATTTTTATATATATTTATGTGAGGTGCGCCCAAATTCGTAGAAGTTAAATCATTTTCCTCTGTCAGAACTGCTTAGAATTTGCAGTAAATGGATTTGTCTGAGTAATAAGACGCGTCACACCCATTCACATCGCTCTCTCTCCCCTCGCCCCTCGTCTTGGCTCCACCTCTCCTCTGCTCCCACAGCAGCGGCAGACACAGCTGAACGGCGGCTGAGCTCAGGCTGGGTCTGTGTGGGGTCTGTGTGGGGTCTGTGTGCCTACAACAGCGGTCAGTTTTAAGTGTGACCCAGTACATCTCTAGTATCTGTCCAGGCTTAAATTCAACCAGGTTTTTGTTCTAATAAAAACTAAAGGCGCTAAGGCAACAACTGATACACAGTGTGATTAAGTCGTTTATAAAGTGCACTAATGAAAAATAGAGAGGGACACATGGGTGGAGGTGCATCCTGGTGGAGGTCTGTGGGGTTGGGTCCTCCAGGTGGAGGTCTGCAGCCGGGCTCTGTACACACTCCTTTCTCACCAAATTCTTCCAAATCAAACTAACTGCCTCTATCTACCAGTCTCTCCTTCTTATCTCCACATCATCTTTGTTTAGCATCTTTGACTTTAGCTTGTTTATACCTATCCCACCTCACTCCACACACGGAAGAAGAGGAGAACTGACTGCTATGGAAAAACCGAGGCAGAGTCAATGAAACGTGAGCCGACAGAAACAAGGGGAGGCTATCTATGCTCACTCAGCCTGATCAGTGACAGGTGGAGACGAGGGCCCTATACTTGCTATGCTTTCTGCTGAAGAGGTATTTTGAATGTTTTTCACTGACGCTGTGAAGTTTGATTTCTGTCAGTGGGCAAAATACCTGAAATGAAAATCCCTGTTTAGCATTTGTAACAGTTAAGCCTCGTTTCCACGGGTTTGCTTTGAAGTGGATCGGTACGGGCCGCAAGTGTCTCCACTCTCTAAAGCGAATGTACCACCCCGTTTGGGGGGTCCGAAGTGGACCCTGGCGGGTACTAGCTCCAAGTGTGGTTAACAATCAAAACGAGATGATTGGACAAGAGAAAACGCAGTCAGGCGAAAACAAGACGGCAAAAAGCAGATATAAACATAAAATCTCTCACCAAACGCTAACTTGATTTGTGATAAAGAAAACGCAGTCAGGCGAAAACAAGACGGCAAAAAGCAGATATAAACATAAAATCTCTCACCAAACGCTAACTTGATCTTGTGATAAACTGCTGTATTTCCAGTGATGGCAACTTAAATGTTGAGCCGACATGCTCTGCAAAACAAAGCTAGCACGCAGCTAACAGCTGTTTCCTGTTTATCGATACACGGCACTTGCATATAAAGATGGAACATATTTCCAGTACATAAAGGATCTAACATGCGCCAAACCCACTGCATTACATAAAGAGAGGATAAAACACAGCACAGAGGCGCAGAGAACTGAAATAAATGCAGAAAAAGCTGATGATAAACCAAGTTTTGTGTTTACGCTAGCTTTAGTTACATATTAAACGTCTTTTTGTGAATTGCTGAGATAGGCCACACAACTATGAGTATAATTCAGATGCAGATAGATTCAGATTTTATTGATTAAGAAATTGTGAGTTATATTTGGGTGACGTCAGTGTCTCATGGAGCAGAGCCAGGAACCCCTGGACCCAGAGCCCCGCCCAGAGCATGGAAACACAACTCGGCTGGAGGGAGCCGCACCAAACAAAGCACCAAGGTGGCCCCAAGCGAAGCAAAGCCGGTGGAAAAGAGGCTTTAGAGCAGCGCAGGGAGGACGCTTGTTTGTGAAAAGTGGCGAGGAGGGAAACAGAAGGAGTACAAGAGAAAGAGAGGGAGGAGAGTTAAAAGTGAAGGTGTGGCATTGTTGAGTTTGGATGTGGGTTTAAAACATTCTGTGGAGAGGTGTTTTAGTTTTCATGTTTTAAAAGTGTCTAACTGTGCTAGTTTCAGTTGGTTTCAGCCTGGTTGGAAATAGTCAAGAGTAATATTTTCAGAATGGTTGTGGTTAGAAATGCCACAGACTCAAAATGGTGGCCTACTTTTCTCTTCAGGCTTCAGGCTGCACTAGCACTGGTTAATGATTGGCTGCAGGTGCTGGGGTTTAGGTAATGAGGATTCAGATCAGAGAGGCTGTGTCCAAATGTTGACCTTAGTTCCTAACCCCTCATTCACTACACAGTCCTGGACTGGATAGCAGACTATTTAGGCTGGGACACCCAACCCACTACTTTTGGTCACATGACTCATCTGCTAAACTCCGATAAAACTTGATTTCTGTAATAAGTAACAATTTATGGACTAATAATAACCATACACATTTTTGTCAAGATGGATCACTCATAAATGGACTGGATTGTTCAACTTTTGGGGCCTCATTTATTAAGCGTTTGCTCATGTGCTAATCAGCTAACCAGTAAAAAAAAAACTATGCAGTTCCTCAGAGAAGCTAAAAAAGAACTAGGGGCGAATGTTAATTTGCAACAACACTTCAACAATTCAGTAGCCCATAACAGCAGAGGCATGCAAACTTTTGCACTCGCTGAGTTTTGCGGCAGAAATAATATGCCCTTTCCAAAGGTAAATCACACACAACACAGCCACAAACTGCATTTTTCAGTTTAGTTTTGCATTTTAGTGCATGGATTGATAACTCAGGCCCTTTGTCTGAGATGTAGAAGTTATCAATCTTTTAATAACTAAGTTAAGCGGCTAACGCTAGCAACTTTACACCATAACAGTTTACTTAAGTGTTTTATTCATAATCAGGGATCATGCTTGGTTAAAACAGCGCTTCTATCTGCTTTCATTCAGTCGTGTTGTGTCCAGTTAAAGGCCTCTTGATGTCCACTGTTGTTTTTCCTAAAATGCATTGTGGTCTATACTGACCAGTGACCAGCGAAGGACACTACTTTTCAAGGTGCACTGTGGGAAATACTGCACTACTTTTTCACTCACTAGACATTTGAACACAACTAAAATGAAAACAGTGTCCTAAGTAGAGAATAGTGTGGACATTCAGACACAGCCAGAGAGTGCTTTAAAGTTTAGGGACTAGACCAGGACTAAACCAGGACTAAAACTAGACGAAACTAAGTCTACATTTGGACAAACTCAAACTGGTCTAAAACACAGTTAGGTCACATTTATGTCATTTAAAGATCCTACACAAAATTGACTCTTGTGAGCTTTAAGCCATGTTATAATGTTGTTACCTCATAAAGAACATACCCAGAGTTGTGTTTTTCATTCACACATGTTTGAGTAACCCTTTATTATTAGTCTGTCTACCACACCAAAGCTCAAAATGCTCTGTTCTACCTTGTGACGTCATGAAGCAGTAGATTTAAAGTTAACAGCTACCTTTACTTATTGTTCAGTAGAGTTTGGCAATTCCAGGGCTGAAATCATCCAAACGATTCTAGTGAAGGTGTGTGGAGTTACAAGGTGGAACACAGTGTTTTCTGTTTGAGAGAAGAACTCAGTTTAAATATGTATGAAATGTGTGTTAAAGATGTGCGAATGAAACAAAACATAACTCCGGGTATGTTTTTGATGTGGAAACAACATTATAACATAGATCAGAAAATAGCGTAAAATGGGCCCTTTAAAATAAAAATGTTACATAGTGTCCCTTTAAAGTGAGCCGTCCGTATGTTGACAGTATATGTTTGGACTGGTAAATCCCCTTCACTTCGGGAGCATGTTGTAGCCGTCCTCTCACATCTCCGCTCTCCTCTGCTCTGATGCAGTTTGTCAGCACATTATCATAAAGGTCGTCGGGTCGTGTCTTTCTCTGCAGGATGCGCCACAGACTCTTAAATATTGTATGAGGAACACGCTGATTAAGTGGTACAACAATGAAGAGGAGGAGGAGGAGAGCACGTGTCGGAACAATGCTGAGAATAAATACTTTCAGTGTATTGAAATCATTTACTTGTTAGGGTTAGCTACCCAGTACAGCTACGAGGTAGGTAATATGTTATAAGCTAACTATGCAAGTTTTTCAAGACTATTAAATAAGCTAAACTAGTTTAAAAAGGGGGTGTTACACTTCTATGGGGTATTAACTGCTAACATATTTAGATCAATGTGGTACCTTTCACAGAAAACAACATATTAACATTGACGCTTTGTGTCTCCCCGTCCCTTTTCTCTCCATGCTAAGTCACTCCCCCTTCAGGGCGCTATCACAACACAATCAGCGTGCATCCTACTAATGAAATTATTGCACATCGCATCAGGCTTGTGAAGTTGTAGTGTATTGTTTTGTATCATACTTTTGTATATTTATGGAAAATTTCCATGTGGGAGCATGGATGATGTAGACTTTTGAGCTGAGCATTGGACAGAATTTCACTGCTAACCATAAGGAGGGTTCGAACAGGGCCCAGGAGTGATCGTTAGATTACTACTAACATGCATGGATGATATATAAAACCTCTTCAGGCATGTTTTTGATGAGGGAACAACATTATAACATTGTAGAAATCTCCAAAAAGTTAATGCATGACACAAAACAATATACTACAACTTCACAAACCTGATGCGATGTGCAGTAGTAGAGCAAAGAGAGGGGAGACTTATTAGACATGTTAATACATTGTTCTTGACGAATATAGCATTTTATTTAAAGGTGTCTTTCTGGGCATACAAGGACACCGTACAACAACAATTCATAGACAAAACAAAACAAAAACAGGTTTTTTTTAAGTCTTACATGGATGCTCTTGAATGTAGATCCCTCCAGTCTGTTTCTCACACAATTGTCACGGCCAACAACATATTTCTTGATAATTTTCTATATTAAACTCTCTTAAAGCTTCACAGATACTTGACTGCTGGAGTGCTGTGTCTAACCCAGACCTCTGTCTCAATCGCTCTGACACATCATTTCACAGTGGGCTATTTAGGGCTCGTCTCCTTTGACAGCTCTGATTTTTGCACCAATCCTCGCTCCAAAATCCACCCATTCCTCAAAACAAGATCCAAATGAGTTTGCGACGTCAAGGCCAAGAGCAATCAAAGCGGGATTAATAAGTGGGTCGCACTGATGGGGAGATATAATGACAAAGTATTGAGTATATTTCTAACTAATGGCAGTATTTGTTGATGTATATGAGGTCAAATAACAAAATGCAATATTCAAAGAAGACTTTAAAAGGCCTATATTGCACTATTTTCTGATCTATGTTATGCTGTTTTCTCATTAAAAACAGGCTTAGAGTTGTGTTTTGTTTCACTCACACGTTTAACACGCAAATCCTGCATATTTAGGCATTTAGTTCTTTTCTCAAACTGAAAACACTCGGTTCCTCCTTCTGATGTCATTAAGTGGTAATACAGGAAGTGCTCCACTGCGTTTTTAAACTCCCTACACCTTTACTTGAATCATTTGGATCCTTTCAACCCTGGATTTGCCAAATTTTGAGCTGCAGCTATTGTTTTAGCCTCATTGAAACTGCTTTACTCCTCAATGCACCAGCAGATATTCGAGACTTTCTATTGACAATCTCAACTGTGCAAATAGTAAAACTCAAAATTTAAAGCAACAAGGTTAAGGTCATTCTAGTGTATTATAGAGTAAATCAGTTCAATTTAGGCTAAAGACAGCTGCCACTAAACTACCACTACATGACATCGTAAGGTGAAACTGAGCATTTTGAGATGCAGACAGCCAAACAATCCAGTTTTACTCAAACATGTGAGAATGAAACAAAACACAATTCCAGGTATGTTTTTGAGGAGGAAACAGCGTTATAACATGGCTTAAAGCTCACAAGAGTCAGTTTTGTGTAATATACAACCTTTTAAATGCTTTGCTCTTTAAAATGTTTACATTTGCCAATTTAAATATCACAGTGTGGGTCCAAAGTATTATTATTAGTATTATTTTTTGGGGGTTGGTTTGAGTGGGTTTTATTCCAGGCTTGCCCTCAATAAAATGCTTTATTATATTATTAGCTGAAGACAGGCACACCAGTCTGATTTTGTCATAAAGTGCTACTTTTATGATAATCTGTTGGGGGAAAACTAAATGTACTCATTTACAAGAAAGTCAGAAAATAACATTAAGCTAGTTAGCTCTATATTCAATATGCTGCAATTAATGCTCCCTCTGTATGTTCAAAACAGAGAAGTTCTAGAAGTAACAGTAGTACTAGTTTCTGTAGTAGCAGTAGTAGTACAAGTTGCTGTTGCAACAAGTACTTTTTCTGTTAACGTTTCAGATGTATAAAATAGATATCTAAGAGCACGTTTTACTATCTCCTTGACTACAGCCCTGAGACTACAGCTGTTGTATGGGGTATGGGGTTAGCGATAGCAGCTGACTCCGCAGACGCTGCAGTTCTGATTCTGATTAAAGCTTTGATTATTTGACAGAGCTCATTTGTACAAGTCGATGCCCCGCTCGGATGTGGACTTTAATGAGGGAGCCTGGAGAGATGGAATAATTGTGGAAGAAATCGACCCTGAATCCAGATAGATCGATAAAACAGTGCTGGTGCCGTTTAAAGTGCATATGACGCGTTTTCATGTTTTTCTAATTATGACTGGGTTTGGTGGGATAGTACCTGTGGTCAATATTTATCATGGTTTTACATCAGTTAAGTGGTAGTTTGTGAAGAAAAATGAAAAAATGAAAAAATGAAAAGAAAAAAAAACAGGAAGTAGTGGTGAGTTCTTAAACAGAATCCCTCCCTGTCTTCAACACCGAAAAAAACATCCAAAATGCAGAGAGACTTGCAAGGAAGGCATTTTTCTGAAGGAAAAGACTCAATACTTGATACCTGTTCTGATACCATAATTAATAATAAAATAATAATAATTAATAATAAAAAACACTTTCTTTAGACAATAGGCAATCGTCCAGGTAGTTTCCATAGTGGTCCATGGGCGTATACTAGTCTATGTGTCTTATACTTGTTCTGATACAGATCAAGATCATTCTAAAGCTATTCAGGAAAGGTTCATTTTTGTCCTGTGAATGTGACTTATTTCGTATTGAAACCGGTTCAACTGAGTATCTAGTTTTGATACTAGTTTAAGTATCAAATAGTATCAGATTTTTGATACTTTTGACAAACTTATCAACTAAAAAAAAACGTTTTGATCGATTAAGACACCATCAACCAACTAATCGACTAAAGGACTACACCCCTAATACAACTTAGATGAGATGTTTTGTCTCTTGGTAGTTATGGTTGCTAGGTAACAGGTTGCTACGCTGCCCATGTCCAACCGGGAAGTAAAATGACAAACTTCACCAAAATTAAAAAAATCTAGCAAAAAATAGGAATGATTTGTTGTAAAATCATAAATGTAATGACGTTAGCTATGTTTTAGTGAAATGAGTAGTCTAACCTGTCACATGCATTTTAATCTAATGTGTTCCATGTGCGTGCTGTGTCTCTGCAGGAGGATTTCTAACTCGTGGTTGAGCACTGGCTGGTTCACCATGACCATCGCTCTGGAGCTGTGCGACAGGATCAATGTGTACGGCATGGTGGCCCCTGACTTCTGCAGGTCAGATTATATCGCATTCTTTCAAATTCACTTTTCATTAATCATGCAAGACATATGAGAAAAACAGATGATAGATAAAAAGCCTCAAGATCTGGAAAAGGGTCCCTGGGCACTTCACTGCTACAGCGACAGCAAAGTAGGACTACATACTTACCGGTACTCTTACTTAAATACCTTAAAGAACATATTATGCAAAATTGACTTTTTTGAGCGTTTAATTGTGTTAAAATATTGTTCCCTCATTAAAAAACATACCTGGAGTTGTATTTAGCTTCATTCACGCTGGTTTCAGTAATCCTCTGTAAAAAGTCTTTTCCCAATGAGCCTCACAAAACACTCTCTTGGAAATTTCCCGGGATTGTGATGTCATAGACAGAAAGCTTTTTTAAATTCATAAATCGTCGTCTAACATTAAAAACGCTCATTACTGCTACGTTTACATTGTTCACTGTGGTAATTTTCTCTGCTACCAGTAGATGGCAAGCTGCACCATATCAGTATATTGAGCACTGCGGCTGTGAAATGATGTCTGATGCCAATAATACTAATACTAATAATAATAATAATAACAATATGATATGATAATATTTGTCCTTTAAAGGCTAAACATTTCCTAAAGTACCATATTATACCATAACACCTCAGTCAGACTGCACCCGGTCCATCTGACTCCTGTGTCAGACTGGTTTAGTTGCAGAATGACACTCACACAAGAAGCGGAGGCTCTGCTGTGCTGTTGCAGTCACCGCCTTTGAAGCTGAACCTTTGAACCTTTTAAATTTAAAATGGTTTTGTAATAATGTTAAATGTTTAGGAAGCAGATTCCATTCATACATTCCTCTATAACTGAAAGGCTTTTTAATGTGATCGGTGTATTGCCAGAAGCATGTCTGGTTTCAGAATTATGGATTTCTGCACCAAACTTTCATTTATTAAAGCGAATTTGAGGAGTCTTAGTGAAGGAAACACACTGAATAATGTAAGCAGTGAATATAAAAGTCTCTCGTGTAGCAATAACCAGTTTAATTTCTGATGCATTCGTTTAGCACTGGTGTAATAATCACAGTGCAGTACCAGCTGTGCTGCTCTGTTTTTCACTATTTGTAATTTTCTTATATTTTCAGCTGTAGTATTGGACCATACAGATGGACAATAGTCAAGGTTTGATAAAATTAGGACTTGTGCAATTAATTTGATTGGTCCAATGAGGTTCATCTGGTCTTCTGTTTATTTATTTAATCATCACGTGACCACTCTGAGGAAGAGCGCTAGTGAGCAGTGGAAAGTGTCAAGTATGAAAACAAACTCAACCTTGGTCTGGAATCCATTAAAATAAATGAATTTGATTGTTTTATATGGTATGAAATATGCATATCTCTTGATCACTGTCATCATTCTTCCCATTTTGGCACATATATTATCCATCCATCATCAAAACTGTACCAAGACTTGTATTTGGTCTAATTCACAAAGATTTAAGTAGGCCATTTTACTAGGTCCACTCCTCATTTCTTTTAAAAAGTGTTGTCCAAACATAGACATTTTGAGTTAAATAACATGAAATACCAATTAGAGTTGTCAAAAGTATTGACATTCAGATTCATCAGATAAACCAGAACAGAAAATAGATACTAGTATTGATACTGAAAAAAATCACATAAACATGACAAAATTTTATCTTTAACTTTATCAACACAGTATAGAACCACAAGTGTTTTTGGTTTTTTTCATCATTGTGGTATCAAAATTGGTAGAGTATCAAGCCTTTTCATTAATATCAAATCCAGTTTAAAACACTACAACCAGGACTAAACCAGGATTAAACCTGGACCAAACCAGGACTTACCCCTAGACTAAATCTGAGCTAAACCTGGACCAATCCAGACTAAATAGGTAGGGCAGTACTAAACAGGGATTCTGGGACTAAGCCATTTCTAGTTGTGGTATCAAAATTTGTATCGAGTATCAAGAACCCTTTCCTTAGTATCAAAATCTCAAAAATACTTGTATAAAATGCTTTTCCAGACATTCTAAGTTGCTGCATTATCCATGTTTAACTGATACTCATATAGTTTATACAAAGTGGGTAAGGTGCTTTGCTCAAGGACACAATGGGAGATTACATAACGAGCAGCAGAGATCAGATGCCAAACTCTCTCTTCATAGCAGACCCAACAACTCTAAAATAAAACCATATATCTCCCATAAAAGACGTCTGTAGGCCATCTGGCAATGTTCCTATAATAATAATAACAGCACTTAAGCACTCTTTAGTCTGGCATTGGCATATTTCAAGTCTGTTGTGAATAATGCACGATATGTCAGGTTATGTAAAGCATTTAAAAGACAAATAACATGTACGCAGATGAATACTGACGACTGAGTTCTGGTAAAAGGTGTATTATGTCCTGATGCATTGTGGGTTACGGGCTATGCGCGGTTCAAATGTAGGCTCTCAAACTGGGGAAGGGCTTATTCCTGTTTTTTACTTCTATGGGGTATTAACTGCTAACACATATTTAGCATATTTTGATCACAATGTTACCTTCTGTTGTTTTGAAAATGCTATATTCGCCGAAAACCACCTATTAACATACGTTTTAGTTTTGTTTTTGAAGTTTTTGCTCTCTCCCTCCAGAGCGCTATCACATTACAATCAGTGTGAATCATGAAACTACTGCACATCACATCAGGTTTGTGAAGTTGGAGTGTATAGTTTTCTATCCCTGCTTTTGTATATTTATGGAAAATATTTGTTGAGGTGACGTAGGCTTGTGCACTGAGCTTTGGACAGAATCTTACTGCTAACCATAAGGAGGGTTCGAGTAGTGCCTGGGAGAGATCGCTAGATTACTCAAACATGCATGGATGACATCTAAAACCACTTCAGGCATGTTTTTGATGAGGGAACAACGTTATAACATTGTAGAAAGCTCCACAAAACGCCCTCTTTAAATAAACGCTATAGTATTTTCAAAAAAGAGTCAAAAGAGTTAGGTTTATAAGAAAGTGGGCAACCTGCTTCACTGATGCTAATTGATCCATTAGCTGTGGGGATGTTGAATCGACGAAATATAAAAAGTGCATTTGTGTGGCGTAACCATGACGATACATCATCCTGACGAGCCATACGTTTTCATCTGCAATTAACAAGACTGAAGCACCTCCATTCATTTACATTAGGAGCCCAAACATCCATCAAATACTGGATCAGACGGCACTGTGGATGTCCCCGCGTAAAACTTTCATTTTAAACGTTACTATTTCATCACAGTACAACTTAAAAGGCAAATTGGAGGATTTATGAGGGCCAATCGCTGACTGTGAGTTCCAGGTGGATCACATCTACTGTTGGCCGCGTCAGTTATTCCTACTTCGTGCCGTGCGCGGTAGTGCTCGCTCACCTAGCCGTGTGTGCTTGTTTGTGTAGCATAGCCGCATTAGCTCCCAGCACAGCTCCACGGAAGACTGACCACGAAATTCAAAAATGGCTTTGAGTTGGCAGAGAAGAACAGTCAAAGGGTTGTATGAGAAGAGGAGACATGTCTCAGAAGAAAAATTCAAAATGTTTCTTGGATATTATGTTTCACCACGGTCTGCACTGATGGCACGGAACGGAATCCCGGAGCATTACACTTCTCAAAGGTTTCACTGAACAGGCAAATTTGACTTATTAGTTATTGATTTTATAATAAGTCATTGAGTTTGTGGCTAAAATGTCTGCTTCAACCATGTAGATGGTAAAGCAGGTGTTATTTTTGCTGTGTTTGTAGCTCATGTTTGTGCATGAAATGTCTCCATTGAAAATGCATTGCGATCAATAACTTCTATCAAAAACTGAATAGGAATGGTAATTTTTATCTGACACTGCTTTGGAAAATGCTCACATGTGGCCAGTTGACTGACACCTTTTTGTGAAAAATGACTACATTTGGTGGATAAAATAGTCACCAAACAAGACTAGCAAATGACCCTTTTGTAATGCATTGTGTCAGGTTATCGCTGCCGACCTGATTTCCGACACGTATGTTGCAGCTGGTGAACAATCCACACATAGATACTGTACATAGATACTGGCACATACACTCCATGTCAGCACGCACAAGGCTCCTCTTCAAATCACTAATGCATAAAGAAAATAAACATCAGGATCAGAAAATAGCAGAATAGAAGCTACATTTACTAGCTCGTAGAATGCCCCAATACTATTCAGTACGTCTCTTTAGCTTTCAGCCAAGCAACTTTTTTGTGATATGGTAGGAGCAAATGATCTTACCGGTGGTGACTATGATGTGCTGAAAGTGAGCAGAACTTCTCACTTAGGGACTGGAAGGTTCGAAAGAGCAAAGACGAAAGTAAACAGAAAACATGCAACTTGCCGGGTGCGTTCCAGCAAAAAGTATGCCTTTAAAGGGCCTGAACTTAATTAAAATTAAAGAGGGGGTATTGACTTTTTGGAGCTTTCTACCATGTTATAACATTTCCTCATTAAAAACATGCCTGAAACGATTTTATATGTTATCCATGCATGTATTTTAGCAATCTCTCCCGGGTCCTATTTGACCCTCCTATTCCTATTTGAACCCTCCTATCCAAAGTTCAGCCCACAAGCCTACATCACCCATGCTCCCACACGGACACTTTCCAAAAAAATCTACAAAAACAAGATACAAAACAATACACTACAACTTCACAAACCTGATGCGATGTGCAGTAGTTTTATTAGCAAAATTAACGCCGATTGTAATGTGTTCTGAAGGGGGAGAGACTTAATGCGGAGGGCAAAGGGAGGGGGGGGGGTCAGTGCGTTAAAAAAAGGAAGTGAAACTTATAAAATAAATTTAAAAAATAAAAACCTAATTATAAACTGTTTTTTATAGGAAGTACACTGTGAGCATGTAAGGTGTTGTTAACATTAGCATGATGACAAAATCTACTCTGGCCTCTGAAAGCTGTGGAAACATGGATGGGGGGTAGGAGAAAAACAGAAATTTTAAATGCAGGACAATACAGGACTACTCAAAATGTGCGCCGTTAGAATAACAGAATAGAATATTAAGCTTGGTTTCTATATCTCTGTAATTATTTGTTGAATGTGTTAGTCAGTCTTTCAAGGTATTCATAACTCGTTTCAATTACTCTTCTTATTTCAAGGTAAATGATTTTCAAAAGGCGAAAAGCTGTGCAATTGTGCCTTTAGTCAAATTTCTTTTCAAACTAAATGTCTCAAAACAGCCAGAAACTACGTTAAATAAGTTTTACAATTTTGGCCCCATAGACTGTATAAAGAAGTGGACTAAGTGAGTGTGACGTCATCCATAGCGTTCGGCTCCAGTCAAATGAAGCTCATCGCGGCTAACAGTTGTAGGGGCGAATTAGAGCCGGAGTTCCACATTTGGAATTCCGACTGCGAGTATCATAGCAACCAAAGAGCAAATCCGGGGCGAGGCTGTTGAAGGTAACGCCCCTTCCCGCCCGCACCGCTGGTTTAGCAGGGAGTGGGCGCTAAGCAATGCTGTCAATCAAACCTGTTGCTAACGCTAGCGGGAGAAAGAAGCCGCCTGATTTGTCTTTTATTAATGTTCATATCTTGATTTAAGGACACAATAGTGAAATACGAACATTTTAAGACCAAAATGACGAGGCTCCCTGCAGAAGTTACACAGAGAGGGGTGACAATTTTTCAACGTAAAGTGAATTGGAGCCAGAGTCGATGGAGCCGGAAGCGCGCCCATGATCACTTCCAATTCGGAACGCCGCGGCTAGCTCGTTAGCTATGTACGTTTATATATGCAGTCTATGCTTGGCCCTCTAAGGAAATGAATTTAAACTCTCAGACTAAGAAGAAAACACGTTTAGCATCTCTCTAAATTGCATTCATTGCAGATATTCATTTTGTGCAGTCCTCCACGTTGTTTAGTATTGTGAAAAGTCAGACAGAACCAGTCTCTGAGGACGCGGTGACTGCAGCGGCTCATTAGTGAGTTTAATAAGAGTGATTCACTGGCCCGGCTATAACGGAGCGCTTTTATTGGAGCAGGGACAAACCTTATCAGACGCAGAGATAAAAAGGACAAACTGTGAAGCATCTCTCCGTCTCCGCGTCTGCGCTTTCACAAGATTTATGCTTCATTTTGGTTAGGGCGCACATCCAATCGGAGCCTTAATGAAAGAACAGCTTTGTCTTTGGCTGAAGCAGATGCCTGAAACACTGATGTGAGGAGGAGATCCACTCAACGCTGATCAAAATATATAAACAAACATCCCTTTTGAAGAAGAATTTAATTGGTCAACCATAATTTACAAACAAAGTGATATTTCCCTCACCTCAAATGAACAGAGTTTGGTGCTTTGCTCATTGATTCTGCAGAAATCCGCCATGTTTTTCAGCCCTGTTATATTTTCAGTGGTGGAACGTAACAAAGTAAAAGTAGTAAAGTACCGCACTTAAGTCAATTTTTAGGTACGTGTACTTCACTCCGTACATTTTACAGTGGATACTTTTTACCTTTACTTAACTGTATTTGAGAGCAGCTATCTGTACTTTCTACTCCACTACATATTTGAACGAGACTGAAAAGTAAAAGTGCTTTTTATGATCGTTTGAGACCTGCTGAAAACTGCTTAACACGTTCACACATTTCTAACACAAGCAAACAAAAATATACAAGTAAACGCAGCTAGAAAAAATTATCAATCAGTACATTATTAAACAGGTACTCTAATACTTTTACTTAAGTAGAATTTTTCATGTGATACGTTTACTTTTATTTGAGTATTTCTTGGCTCTGGTATCTGTATTTTACCGAAGTAACAGAACTGAGTACTTCTTCCACCACTGGATATTTTTTTCCCCTTTCTTTCTTTTTTCTTTTTCTTTTATCTTTATTTATACAGGGGAACCCAATGAGAGCTTTTGGGCTCTTTTCCATGGGCACCCTCTTAAAAATTCAATACAAACTGAAAAACAAACAAAACAAACAAGCACAAGTCCACATAAAACATTAAAAACAGGTTCAGGTGTGTCTATGAACGTTTGTTACCAGATTATTAAACTGCGATTGTGTCACCACCTTTTTTTCACGAAAGTAGCCATATTTGTTTTGATAAATTTTCTTCTGCTAAGGAACCTAGCTGGACGACTGAGGGATTACACAGATATAAGGCCACATGGGAATATAAAAGAAAGTACTACCATTTAGTGTTGAAAATTACATTCTATTGTCTAAAGAAA
>KN483556.1:12542-23591 GCA_000787095.1 Periophthalmodon schlosseri | reverse complement strand
TGAAAAATAGCACCGCTCGAAATGTAATGTATGACCTATGAAATATTAACCACAAATGCAATCTTTCTTTCTTTTTGTGTTTTTGTTTTTGGGGGAATCGGATTTGAACTTAATGAAATATGCAAAAGGTACAAATGGATTTTGCGATTCCAAGTTTCTAATCTTGTGGTGGCACTTTTAAATGTTATAGTGCTGGAACAACTGAGCTTCAGATGCAGTTATCTGTCATAGAAGTTAGCGTTACTTCAAAATAATATTACTCAAGTAGAAGTACAACGAAAGTCCAAGAAATTACTTAAGTAAGGGTAAAAAGTATTTGGGAAAACTACTACGCAAGTAAGAGTAACTGTTGGGACGTAACATATCATTTATAATTTGAGTTAATGTAATTTGAATGAGTAAACATTAAATAATGCACAATATTTGGTGTTTTTAAAGGATAGCCACAAAAATGAGACAAACTAAATCATATCTAAAATATCTGAAGGAGCAGTGGAAGAAACACATGTTCAAATCATTTCATATTGTCAACAAAAAGCTTTTGTCACTTGTCACAGTGGGAAGAGTCACCAAAACTTTTACTCAAGTAAGAGTACTGTTACTTCAATAAAAATATAACTCAAGTAACAATGAGTAACAATATGCTGCAAGAAAAGTAATCTGGAAAGTAAAATTTCTTTAAAAAGTGACTTCAAGTAAACTGTAACCAAGTAAAAGTAACAGTACTACCCACCTCTGGTCATTTTGGGTCTATGACAAACTGGTTTTAGTTGTAGGATCTGGCAACCCAGTGAGGAGCTCATTTTGCTTTCTGATTGGATAATTGGTTGAAGAACTAAAACACGACATTTAAACATTAAATGTTATTGAGTGCCTAAAATGTTCCACAGTATTCTTCAAACTTATTTTTCACAAATGTATTGTAGTGTTGATGTTGCTGCTGTTGTTGTGCTTATGAATTCAAATCTGGCTTGATGGCGTCACCTTGTATCCATGGAGATACAGCTAGGTTTAAAGTGGAACTAAAGTTCCTAAACACTATATCCACTTTTTTGCAACTAAACTGTGTATATGGTATTTTAATAGTATTTTTGCATTTTTTAGGGCAAACTGACATCACCTCTGCCTTGATTTTAGCCAGCTGTTTCTGATTACAACCAGTTAGACCAATCACACTGTTCCTTTTACCACTAGACCCCGCCCCTCCTCCCCCTTCACACCTTTACTCCTCTAGGTACAGCCCAGTTTAGCAGCTCTATCTGAAAAGTTCCACAGTCCAGCTTTAATTCTCTCCCTCTAACCTCTTCTCTCTCGTTGCTGCAGGGAGCCGGAGCACCAGTCCGTGCCGTACCATTACTACGAGCCGCGCGGTCCCGACGAGTGCGCCATGTACATCTCCCATGAGCGCGGTCGCCGTGGCAGCCACCACCGCTTCATCACCGAGAAACGCGTCTTCGCCAAGTGGGCACGGACGTTTGACATCCACTTCTACCAACCAGACTGGAGCCCCCCACCTCTACCGGCCAATCAGACAGCGGAGGGGGCGGGAACTAGCACACCCATTGGACCGTACAAAACGTGATGGTGACACCTATAAGGCAAATACAGGGCTCTGATTTGTTATAGGGTATAAACAGTCAAAGCTTTTCAATGACAGATGAGGAACAGTGGGCAAAATGCATGCTGGGTAATTTCTGGACCAATGTGTGTGTTGTTCTTGAAGACTGAAACTTAACTGGCCAGTCACAACTCGAAGGAGGCGGGACTAAGGCAACTGTTGGATTGTGAACTCAAGATGAAGACAACTAAACTATATTACAGCTTTTGCAATAGGGTTGGACTGTATAAATCTTTATAAGAAATATGTGACCACAATTCATGCTGGGGAAACTCCAAGCTAATGTGTTAACTGACCAATCAGACAGCGGAGGGGGCGGGAACTAGCGCACCCATTGGACCATACAAAACGTGATGGTGACACCTATAAGGCAAATACAGGGCTCTGATTTGTAGTAGGGTATAAACAGTTAAAGCTTTTCGATGAGAGATGAGAAACAGTGGGCAAAATGTATGCTGGGTAATTTCTTGGCCAATGTGTGTTGTTTTTGAAGACGGCAACTTTACAGGCCAATCAGAACTCGAAGGAGGCGGGACTAAGGCAACTGTTGGATTGTGAACTCTGAATGACTTTTTAGCAACAAGGTTGGACTGTGTAATGCTTTAAAAGAAATGACCACAATTCATGCTGGGTAAATTCCAAGCCAGAGCGTTAACCGGCCAATCAGACCGAGGAGGAGGTTCGAACTAGCGCCCCCATTTGACCGCATAAAACGTGATGGTGACAGCTATAAGACAAATACAGGGATTAGACTGTAATAAGATATAAACAGTCAAATCTTTTCAATGACAGATGAGGAACAGTGGGCAAAATGCATGCTGGGTAATTTCTGGACTTGTGCGTGTTGTTTTTGAAGACTGCAACTTTATCGGCCTATCAGAACTCGAAGGAGACACCATTGGATGAAGACAACTAAACAACCCCTTACAATAGCGTCGGACTGTATAAAGCTTTATAAGAAATTCATGCTGGTTAATCTCCAAACCAGTGTGTAGATGTTTACCGGCCAAACAGACAGCAGAGAGGGTGGGACAAGCGCTCCTATTGGGCCGTGAACTCAAGGTGTAGTTAACTGTAGAAAATACGTGGTTAGTGCTAGCTAGTCGGGCCCGGAGGGATGGACAATAACAAAACTCTGGTTGCTGCGGTAATGTGTTAGCGTCTGTTGCTATTAACAAAAATATAAATAAAATGTTATTTTTTACTTTTATGTTTTATTTTATGGTATAAATTGAGACAGGGTGACAAATTAGGGTTTTTAAGTTACTTCTGCCATTTAACCGTTTTCCTCACCTTAATATAATCATGTTCCTAACCTTAACCATAACCTGTTTGCCAACTTAAAGCGGGGTATTATGTAAAATTGTTTTTTTTTTAGCTTTCTACCATGTTATAACGTTGTTCCCTCATCAAAAACATGTAATGAAGAGGTTTTGTATGTCATTCGTACATGTTTGAGTAATCTCGTGATCTCTCTCAGGCCCTAGTCGAACCCTCCTTACGGTTTAGCCGGAACATTCTGTACAATGCTCAACCGACAAGCTTAGATCATCCACGCTCCCACGCGACAATTCTCCATAAATACACAAAAACATGGTAGAAAACTGTACACAACAATTTGACA
Source organism: Periophthalmodon schlosseri (assembly GCA_000787095.1). Classification (NCBI taxonomy): domain Eukaryota; kingdom Metazoa; phylum Chordata; class Actinopteri; order Gobiiformes; family Gobiidae; genus Periophthalmodon; species Periophthalmodon schlosseri. Next base: position 20,349 of record KN483556.1, on the reverse strand, counting down.
AACCTGATGCAATGTGCAGTAGTAGTAGCAAAGGGAGGGGGGGGTGTCAAAAACGAAAAAATGTATAAAACATGTTAATTTGTTGTTATAGATGAGTATAGCATTTTTAAAACAATAAAAGGTAACATGGTGATTTAAATATGTTATGTGTTAGTAGTTACCACATCAAAATTAACCTGTTCCTAAGCTCCATCACTTCGAATGGCCAATCACAGTAGACCCTCCCTCTGGACCCGACATTGTAGCATTAACCAAAACCCATGTGCTTTGCAATAGAATGGGACAGTTCAAAGCTTTATAAAGGTTGCAGGCGAAGGACGTGTGACCAAAATGCATGCTGGGTAATCACCAGACCTGTGCGCGTTGTTACCATATATTGTGAGTTAGGAATTTGACAATATTACCACGCTTAAGAGTTAGCGATAGGAGGCAAAGCATGCACCAAATGCATGCTGGGTAATCTCTGGCTCTGTGCCTGACGTCTGTAGGAGACTGTTTACTGGAGGATTGAAGCTTCATTTCATCAAAGCTAATCACTGGATGCATTAAAAGCTTTGTATCTCAAGGATATTCATGGGTTCCAGCTTCCTGTTCATAGGCGACAGTGTGAGGACCGTTCAAGAGGCTGCGTCCGAATGTCCACACTATTTCCTACTTAGGGCACTATTTAGGGGGCGCGCCATTTTAGTGGTGTCCAAATGTGAGTGAAAGTAGCGCACTCAATATTTCCCTCAATGCACCTTGAAAAGTAGGTCACTAGTCCGGTCCATATAGACAACAATGCATTGCAAGAGTCAGGAAAACAACCGCGGACATCGAGAGGCCTTTAACTGGACACAACACGACTGAATGAAAGCAGATAGAAGCGCTGTTTTAACTAAGCACTGTTGAGCCCTGGTTATGAATAAAACACTCTTAAATAAACCACTACAGTGTAATGTTGCTAGAACTACCCACTTACCTTAGCTTGATCTGTTAAAAGATTGATATTTTCCACATCACAGCCAAAATGCTGAATAATCCAGTCCGTGTACGTGAGCTCCATCTTGACAAAAACTTGTATGATTATTATTAGTCCATAAATACTTGTGTGCCAGTCGAATGTGGTCATTATTTATTAAAGAAATCCATTCTTATTGACGTTTAGCTGATTTTTATTTCTCCCAGACGCCAGAGTCATGTGACCAGAAAGTAGTGAGCTGAATGTCTGAATCACGCGGTGAATGAGTGCACTATATAGTCCACTAGAGCGCGGGGCTGTGTAGTGTTTGAGGGGTCAGGGACTAGGGAATATTGTTGAATTGCTTATTGCCAACTGTGCTATCTTTTCCACGCTCTGAAACCCATGAATACTGGTCTTTTCAATATTTTTTGTTCTTAGATCTGACAATTATATGGCAGTGTTAAATTTCAGTATCTTAAATTGTGTGAAAATGTAAATAAAATATAAGCGCTTTAATGATGATGTAATAAAATTGGAAGGTCACCACTAAAACGTGCTGGTGAAAGCAAAATGTGAAGTTCAAATGTGCACTATGTAACTTTTGTGCTGCAGGGTCTGCTACCTGGTGATGGAGATGTTGCTACTTTACCCAGAATGTTCCACAGTATGGCATTATTTATTACTGGTGTTTGTATTGCTCAAAATAACCTTACTCCATTTTTACTGTGCCTCTTCGCAGATTTGACCGGTGACTTGGCTTGTTTCCTAAAGCTGGGTTTACACTGTGCGATTTTGATTGATTCTCATAAGAAGCTCACAACAGAGTGTGACCCCCACTATTTTTTCACGTGTTTTAACTTCCAAAACATGGAAGTACGTCAGCAAATCGTTAGCACAGTTAATTTTAGCACTGCTTTGTTTAAAGTCTGAAGCTTTTGTCACCAAACTTTTCTGGCTCTTGTGTGTGCAGTGATTAATTCAGAATACACGTTTTATTGCCCCGGCTCACCTCCGCGCCTCGCTCCAGCCCACCGGAGCTGTGTTTACATACGCCTGCAGCTGTATTTTGCCTTGCCCCGGCTACACCCTACGACCCTTGGACCCTACGACTCACGAAAAATATCACACATGTCCGATATCCCTGTGGCCACACGATCAGCTGTTGTGTTTTCATCGCAGCTCGTAACCCCCTGGACGCTGCACGACATAGACAAGACATCGCCGAGGCTAATCAGGTACGTGGTAACAAATGTGTTTTTGTAAGTCCAAAAAGCAAATTTAAAGTGACCGCTAACAAGTTAGTGGTTGGTAACATTTCAGAAACAGATTTTACATAGTCTAAAATTATAACTCCTGTGGTCTTTAGTTATTATATTAGCCCTGAGCAAGCTTTCAAACTTTTAATATTACATTTTTTTCAGAAAGTCCTTAGGAAAACTTCTGGAACCGGGGGGTGGGTGGTCACTGTTGAGCTTGAAATGTGGCTATGGGCAGAGTTTAGGTGGTTAGTCACCCTTTAATGCCATACTGTGGGGCATTGCAGTCAAAGCAGTAAGACCTCCACGGACAAGTAGATGGCGGACCCTCCACGGGTTTGATAATGCACCTTTAATTATTTTATGCTGTTTTCTGCTTGTAACAAATTTATTTTATGAAGAGGCCTGATACCAGTGATTTACCAGTTACATTTTACTGTTAAACTTCTGATAGAGCAAATAAGTTGAAATAATAATAATCAGAAGAACTGCAAAGTGTGTGTTTTTACATGACTTGTTTACATCAACACGAAAACCCACACTTAAATTTCAATTCATCTTTACCCACGGTCCACTACTAAAACAGACAAGCACGGTGACAATACAAACAAACATTTATGACGTAAAAACACAGCCACGGAAGCGGATTGCGTCGGATCTTATATTTGTGAGTGACAACATCATCCCATTGTCTTTCACTGACTTATTCAGCCTACAGATAAAACTACATAAGAGTTCTTCTAAGTACAGCTGGTAAAGTGTTCACTCGTGCAGTAACAAACATCTCGGTCGCACTGGTCCATCGCGGCCTCCTCAAGAGCACCCGTAAAGCGTCATTATAAGACACCTGCAGCCTTTGGAGACTGGCCTTTTTGTAACGAGTCCAGAGGTGGGCAGTGTACAACGGTGTACAGTGTGATTAAAACAATATCAACTTTACATCATCAGTACAAGACCCAAACTTGTGCATAAGAGTGTTTACCTGAGCAACAACATCCTGCACTATCTATAAATATCATCATCGTCTGCCATGTCCACAGTGGCGATATGCTCGAGATATTTCATTTTAGTTGTGACCCTCAGCACAGCATTAGACAGGCAAAAATCAGGATATTTCATGTGCTTGTCCTCTTTGGTCCTACAGTTCATGAGCATAGTCTCTCTGAATGTCACACTTCACACCATAAGCTGAACAGATGTTGTGTTGATGCTATAGACCAGCTCAGATTAAAAACGGCCAGGTTGTCTGCATACATAAAATGAATCAAGACAAGATTTCCAGAGAGATTGCCGCACAGCCAGTGTTACATGTTTTGAGCTTTGTCAACACTCCATCTAAATACAAATTGAATAAAAGTGGGGACAGACTCGCCCGTCTGACCCCACTGCTGACTGTAAATAGAGCAGACACACTGTTTCAGTGTGTAATAAATTAAAATACTCACAATATATTTGTGTACACCTTTCTGAATCAACTTTATAAATATTTTTTAGTGATTCACTCTGTCGGATGCTTTGGACACATTTAAAAAAACACAAAAACTCATGAGTTCTGCAGAGCCTTAAGCCAAAACTGGTCTGTGGATTTAATAAATTGTGAGATCCCGTCCAGCAGGATTAATTCAATAATGTTTGACACTATGCTGACCAGAGCTATAGGTCTGGAATAGTCAGAGCTGCCAACTTTCCCAGTTTTATCTTGATAACAGGGACTAGCAGTACAGTTAACACAGAGTCAGGTAAAAATCCATGAAAACGAAAAGCTGTGAGACAGATGGAGAGCAGTGCTAACCTCACACTTTCAAACGTGGAATGTTGAAATCTGAAATCTGCTGAAACACTATCATGCCCACTGGCCTCATTATTAGACAGTTTGGTGACAGCTTTAAGGACTTCATGTGACAGGATTACATCTGCATGGTCAACATCAGTCATAATACAAGGCTCTCACTGAACACAGTTAAATAAGCTGCTGTAGGTGTTGTTTAAAGAGAGTTTTCTGGCAGAGCCCGCTCTCATAGCTTGTTGATTCGTGGTTATAAAACACACTGCATACGTGTATTGAGCGTTTGTGACCCAATTTTGTTCATAAACAGGCCCATGTCTTGGTCTTCCTGCCAGTATCCACTCGTGGGAAGCCTCTTGTGCCTTAGTATAGAATTCAGCCACATGGGCATTCTAACCTGGCCTTCCTCTCTTTTTAGATTTTGTTTTGTGAAGAGAGTCACTTTGACAGTCTCTCACACACAGCACTGACAGTGTCCTCATACACAGCACTGACAGCTGCTCTGTGTTCACTTTCTGCAGTTGTCGTCCCTGCACATGACTGCTTCCTCGGGCAGGTAGACATTTACCAAATTATCAGTGCTCACAGAATAGAACAGAAATCCTTCTCCCAGGAGAGCTCCAGTCCAAGAATGTATCACTTTCATTTTGTAAATTTCAGTCAAAGGTAAAAACTGATTTATTTGCATCTCAAATGGAATGTGATCATCTGCTGAAAGCTCATAGAATATATGTGTATCTGCTGTAGATATACAGTGGTCCAACCAAGAGGAGGTGTGCCAAGCCTCACTGTCTCATGTTTGTAAAACTATCTGCAGGTAAGAGGGCCTCACACACTGGTGTAACTGGTTCAGTTTCAGGTCCGTATTCATTACATTGTCCAAAAGGGCTAAAAGTCCAAGAATCTGATTAATCTTAAAGTCATTTGTGGATTTTAATATCATTTTTCAACAAAGGTGTAAATATTAAAAGTACAGTTTTATAATGAAACTCTTTTAGTGAATTCTCTTCCACAGCCGAAAAGATACAGCTTTTAAAACTATTTTTTTTTTTTTTCTCTGAGCGCTTCAACAAAAGCTTTGATTATGAACTAGTTTCCAGCCAACCTCAACCATTGGCCTTGTTCACCTGAAACGCAGTGCCAATTTATTTAGTTCTTCTGTAGTTTCGATTTTTTTTTTTCTGTAGATATTTGAACTTATTTCTGACTGCTTTCGATACTTTTATTTTTCTAATTTCAAGAAAAAAAACCTAACCTTTCACTTAATATCTAATTAGAGTTACCGACGTGGCCCTGTTGTATTCTCACATACCACCACCAGGTGCTACAGTCTGACGGTGTGCCAGCTTTGGCCTGATAGAAGAAGACCACAGAGCACAGGTGGGTGTTTCCCAATTGCCAGGATCCTCGGCTTCAGAAACACTTCGGAGGGATCCTCGTCATCAGCGCTTCGCCAAGTAGTGTCCCAATTCCCCCAAAGCCCTCTCATTCTCCACGCTCGACTCCTCCGTTTGGCTCATTTACTAAGGATGCACCTGTGGATCCTTGGCCACCTCGGAGCGCTTGAAATTTCCCACGATGCATTGCAACTTTCAATTTCTATGAACTTTACTTAAGCAGTAAAGTGCTTTACTTAAGCAGTAAAGTGCATTTTGATCAAATAAAAGTCATTACACAATATGGGGGTGAAAAAAAAAATCAAACAAACTTCCAGACAGTAGCTTTAAATGGTAAACAAGGATAATCATTCATGAACAGGTAATTTAATCAATAAACAAATACACTGAAACTATGCAGAATACCTAAAAACAAAAGGTGCAGTAAGGACTGACACTATAGTTAACTTACTCCTTCACAGTTGAAAAAAAACTTACATCATGAACAAATAATTTATCTTGAAGCAATAAAACATAAACTGAAAACGTCCAGGAGATTAAGAAAACATAAACTTGCGTGAAATGCAGAATAATGATCTGATTTCAAGTGTTTTTTTTTACCTCACGGACCTTCTGTTCTTGCAGTGCATGGTGAATACAGAGTGATGTATGGGCTCGCTCCTCCTCGGCCGTGTTTAAGGCGCAAGGCAAGTCAGAAGGCACAGTTATAAGAGCAGTGTCAGAGGTATTGTTGGGCCTGTCATGGGGTAATGGTGCGATTTATGAGCTCACATGTAAACACCTCTATATCACGCCACAACACAGAGGACGATGGAGAGAGGAGGGAGGGAGGGAGGGAGGGAGGAGGGGGGCATCCATTCTGCTGTTTGCCGTCTCTGTACGAGCTCTTTGAACATGTGCAGTACGTTAAATATTAAAGAACTGGTCTTATAAACTGTACGCACAAAAACACACATGTATCAAATTTATGTATAGGGGATATAGTACTTAAAGAGGGGGTACTACACTTCTAATGGGTATTAACTGCTCACACATAACATATTTAGATCACCATGTTACCTTTTATTAACTTGTTTTACATGTTTGCTCTCTGTGCTAAGTCGCTTCCCCTTCAGAGCGCTATCACATCACAATCGCCGTGCAGCTTGCTAATGAAACTACTGCCCATCGCATCAAGTTTGTGAAGTTATTGTTTTGTGTCACGCTTTTGTATATTTATGGTCAATTTCCGTGCAGGAGCGTAGGTAACTAAGGAGCTTGCGGGTTGAGAATTGGATACGATCGTACTGCTGACCGTAAGAAAGGTTTGAATAGTGCCCAGGAGAGAGCGCTAGATGGATGACATATAAAACCTCTTCAGACATGTTTTTGATAAGGGAACAATGTCAAGATAAGATGGGTGAAAGCGCCAAAAAGTCTCCATGGAAACAAGCAAAATTATAATCTACAACAGCCATTCATCAGCACGTCACTCTTTGCAATATAAACTACCCTGCACAAGAAAGTGTCAAATACAGCCAGGTCTAGCCTCCTGCTGCGACTGCCCTCCTCTCTCCTCTCTACGTGTCTCCGTGTGTCACTGAATTCTGTCAAACTAGAATCACCATCAGTGACAGGAAGCTACAACACCTCCTGAATACTGCACAGCTCACACCGTGACGCGGATCAGGCAGCTAGCGTTAGCATCTGGGAATAGAAATCGTATTTCTGCACGATGTTCACCAGATGCTGTTATTTTTAGTTATGATTAATAAGGGCGCCATAACTTTTCATATCTGTTACTGCCCCTTGTGGTTGGAGTTTTTATCTAGATGGATGGATGCATCACTGGGGTTGACAGCAGCTACTCAGGAATATTTGAGTTGTGTGGTCAAAATTATACTACGGATACTGTATGTAAGAAATGTATGGTTACTTCTACTTTCCTCTATATACATACAAAGTGGATCTCTGTTTTTAATTATTACAATTTTCAAGTAATTGTTACTACAGTATTTGTAGTAATTACATGGTAGTAACGGTTAAGTTTAGAGGGTTGATTTACACGTTGGGATTACAGTAGCTCAGTTGGTAGTGTTTGACTTCTGAACCAAAAGTTGCTGGTTCCAATCCCACTCCAGGCTCCCTCAGGTAAATACTGTTATTGGGTGCTTGGGCAAGACAACCTCCTCGCTCGCACTGTCTTTGTGCCTTTAGTGCCCATTGGATGCAGAAAAGTGCCATATGAATGGGACCATTTATCAGGCTACACTGAGGTACATGGTTTAAGGGTAGTGGTAAAAAAGTTTGATTTATGGCACCAGTATTCTCATCTTATTTGACTTACTGTACATCTTATTCTGGTGCATTTTAGATGTAAGATTTTAATAACTCATAGGCCTATACACTGTCCAAAGTGGTCAGTCAGATTGTAGTGCCACCGCCA
>KN483555.1:10765-20787 GCA_000787095.1 Periophthalmodon schlosseri | reverse complement strand
AATTTTTATTTAACTTGCATGTTTACACAAAACGTGGTGATGGCAATTGTGGGTCTGAGGTGGACTAAAGCTGTGTAACATTTGCCAATATTCAGAATGAAATGTGCACACTCACAGTATTTTAAACAACATTTATTAGAACAATCTGAAAAAAGTTCACTGTAACAAGTTTTTTTTATTTTTTTTATTTTAAGTACATATGCACAGACACCACATTAAATTGTACTGGGACTAAACCAATAAACTTGGACTAAACCAAGTCTACATCAGGACTGGAAAAGGCCTAAACAACCAAACACTTAATTAAATCCATCTTAAAACACTGGCACTGGAGGCAACATGTTGACATAGAAACTTCATGTTTATCTCTGTTCTAACTCATATTTATGTCATAACAAGTTGCGGGAGAGGCAGATCCTTGGCGACAGTTGCTTTCCGTGCCACAAGCCCCCCTTATCAGTCAGGATGAGGCAGGAGTTGTTGCTTTGCTTGTCAGCTTTCATTAGTGCACTGGAGTTTGTATAAATACCAAATCTATAAATAGAGGGACTGAGGGGATGATGCAGAGTTTCCAGGTCTCACAATACTTAAGATCTCACAACACAAACGAGACAAATACACTCAACTTTAATGATGGGGGATGCCTTTTGCGGATCCTGTCTGTTCAGAATGCCTTACAAATATGACATCTGCATCAATAGGATCATCGTGGAACAGTGGATGAAAGAAAAAGCACATACACTGTATGTACAAAGTATGTGGGCTGTAAAGTTTTATAAAATAAAAGTATTTAGCATTACAGGTGCGCTTTTCCGGTGGAGGGTCTGCCACCTGCTTGTCTTATTTAAGATGTTATTGCTTTGTCTAGAATGTTCCACAGTTTAATGCAATATAAGAGGGATCCATGTGGGACTTTAAGGTAAATTAACTTTCTAGGATTTAATGATCAATAAAATATTAATTCCATAAAAGGCTGGTAAAAGATGCATAATTAGGCTTACACAAAAGGTCATAGAAGCATTATTTGCATCTTTCTGCAAAACAGAAGAGGGTGTACCAAGATTGTTGCAGCAACTAAAGTAACCTTTTAATGGCCAGATTATTAGGTACACATGAATAGTTCTGGTGACTCTTGCCGTTTATGTGAAAATCCCTGTAAAGTAGTGTTCTCTTAAAATAGATCAGTGGTTTGCCTAGAATGTTCACAGCATGGCATTAAGCACTCTCCATGGAAACTAGCAAGTAATGCCACCAGGCTCAGATCTGTGAACAAGCAAGCCTGCAGTAATGTTGTATGTTGTGTATGTTTTTCAAGGTGGTTTTAAGCAATAACACCACATGTAATTGAATAAATGCAAGAGTTATATTTTATGTAACATTAGCTATAACATCCCCATGGAGACAGGCAGGTGACAGCTATAACATCTCCATGGAGACAGGCAGGTGACAGACCCCCTGATCAGAAAAATTACATAAAGCATATGTAGGGAAGATGGCTCGATGTGGTCAAAGTAGGAGGCGGACATGCATAAAAAGTGTCTTGCCAGACAGAAATTTATTTCGATTTACTGTGGTAAGCTGTGGAAAAAAGAATACATATTTACAAAAATTAACTGCCTAATTTAAGCAAAAACAACAGAAATGAATAAACTGAGGAAAAACCCACATGTACCAGGTTACACTGATGTTCCCCCCCGAAAGACTGGCTTACCCTCCCAAACAGAAAGCACCTCCCCCAGGTACACATCATTTACTTCACAGGTATGGTAGGTATAACTTTAGCAGGGTCTCACAATCCACTGCGTACTTTTGAGGGCCTAAGTCCCTTTGACCCAAAAATGTTTAAAAATAAAACTATAAACACTTAAACATTGAAGCAGAATACACAGATACATTGAAACTTAAAGCAGTTCTCCCCTCCACATGGTCCAGCCCACGACCACACCCAAGGCTTTAAAAATGGCCAACATAGGGCATGCCCCCTCTTTGTCTGGACCATGTGGAGATTCAGGTGAGCATGGATGCATGTGTTAAACTGAAATGAATAAATTTAACCAAATCAAATCTCTTTAAAGTATCAGGTGTAAGTGTGGTGTTTAAATTAGAGGTAAACTTAAAGCAGGGGTGCCCAAACGCTTTTCACCGAGGGCCATATCTTGAAAAATATTCGACACGGAGGGCGACAGACCAGTGGTCAATACAGTGGATAATTCAGATGGGTGCATTTAACATAGTTTTGACATCATAAATAAGGCTTGAAACATTAATTTTAGGTCTACCTGACTATGCAATGTGATGTTATTTAGGTTATAGGGTTAGGCCGTAAAAAGTACTGATTATGATCAATTGGGCCAGTTCAACTGAAGGCCTGAGGGCCAATAAAAATTGGTCTGAGGGCCACATTTGGCCCCTGGGCCATAGTTTGGACACCCCTGACTTAAAGACTAAACAAAACAAACCCAGGATAGTTATGTCTAGTTGAATATTGAAAAATTATAGGAAATGAACAAATATATGAATATAAACAAAATCAAGGTGAGATTAATTGGACAAAGGCACACTTTGGCACAGCATTTGTGACATAAGTTGCAATTTAGTAAAAGTAGCAACATATTAGCCCCAAAAGTTGTAATTGTAAAATTATAGTAGTCATATGCAGTCACTGTAATATCAGTGTAGTGGTGTAGTGGAGCATTTGTCTAAGATCTGGAGGGTTGCCGGTTCAACTCCACAAACTCTCACTCTTGCTGTGTCCCTGGCTTAAACTCTTCTTTCCCTTTGCCAGTAGCAGGAAGGTTGGTACTACCTTTGCCTGAATGATAATGCAACTGAATTACCTAGTTTCTTACCTAGTAACTTAAAATGTTGAATTCCTGTTGAATGTACTGCCAGTGCATTGCCTCTTGCTCATGTTAATTAGCCGATGACAGCAGCTCGTTTGAATCAGGATTAGTCTTCTGAGCTGACCAATAATGAAACAAAACAGTGTTAAATGGACAAAAGGCATTATGCAAAGTGCAATGATCCAAGCAGACATTTACAACTGGGTTTAGCTGTAACCTGTTCAACTGTTTATGTTTTCAAATTTGCACAAACGCTAGAGGACAGTTTAATGCACTATAAGAGGGTTTCATCCGGGACTTCAAGGTAAATTATCTTTCTAGGATTTAATGGTCAATAAACATTAATTTCATAAAATGTTGGTAAAAGATGGATAATTAGGCTTACACAAAAGGTCATAGTAGCATCATTTGCATACATCTGCAAAATAGAAGAGGGCTGAAGAAACTAAAGCAACCTTTTAATGGCCAGATTATAAGGTACACATGAATAGTTCTGGGGACTCTTGCCGCTTATGTGATAATACCTCTTAAAATACAGACAACAGTAAAACATTATTCTTATGCATAAAAAAACACTTTAATTGAGGTATTTCTTACAAGCTGGTTGCTCAGATAAAACTTGCAACACAAACAGCATCAATGTAAAACACTGTTGTCCAAGATTTAAACAAATTCTGTAGTGAACAAAATTCTAAAGCTTGTTCTTAGTAAATGAGACAACATATATTGTTGAGCTGTGTCCTATGAAAAATACTGATATGCTAGGCTGCTTGTTTGTTGTCTGGCTGAAAACAAAAAAGGAGGAAGCAATTAACAAAAACATGACGTAAAAAAAGAAACTTAAGAGGCTCTGAACCAGTCCCCCCGAGGTGACAGCAAAAGAGATAACCCTATGTATTGGTCATAGTGTGCAGATGTCACAAACTTCTGTACTGTATAAATACTGTTAAATACAGTGCCGTGAATACTAACTTCACTGCATGACTTTACTACATGTTGATGTCTCTGTAATCCCTCAAAAATCCAGGTATAATCCATCGTAAAAGAAAATTTCAATTCTGCCTTATATCTGTCCTCCTTTCAGAAAGACAGTGTTCACCAGCAATCTGACCAGAACTCAAGAAGCAGCTTGGATGGGCAGAGAAACATCTTCACTCAAAAAGAATTTTTGTCCAGTTGACAGAATTGAATTTTTCTTTTACTATCCACTACATGACTGCAATGAGATCTGACACGTCCATATGCTAATGTATTTATCAGTATGTTGCTGGTGGAAACCTGATAAACTGAAAACACTTAAACAGCACCTTCTTTTGAGATTTTATATTTTGGCACTTTCTCCTCAAATGATAGTTGTATAAAAAACAAAAGGATAATCATTTGTTAAAATTTGAAAATTTGAATGGGTAAAGCAGTTTATTTTGAACTGTGTTTGTGAATTCTGAAACGATCATAACTTCAGCTATAATTGTATAGTGAATCTGTATACTACTTGTACCTTAAATTTGTATTATGTAACTTTTGTTCCAGGCAAAGCAATAACATCTCGATGGAGACAAGCAGTTGACTTACTCCTCCACCAGAGAAGTTACATAGTGTATCTTTAAAGGTCCTATATTACATGAAATTGACTCTGGTGAACTTAAAGCCATGTTATAACATTGTTACCTCCTCAAAAACATACCTGGAGTTGTGTTTTGTTTCATTCACACTTGTTTAACACAGAAATCCTGCATATTTAGGCTGAGTTCTTCTGTCAAAGAGAAAATATTCTTTTCCACCTTGTGATGTCATGAAGTGGTAGTTTTCAAGTTAACAGCTCCTTTTACCTTTAGTTCAGTAGAGATGGGCAATTCCAGGGCTGAAATTATTCAAATGATTCTAGTGACGTTAAAAACACAGTGGAGGACTACTACATGTATTACTACATGACATCACAAGGTGGAAAAGAATATTTTCTCTTTGACAGAAGAACTCAGCCTAAATATGCAGGATTTCTGTGTTAAACAAGTGTGAATGAAACAAAACAACTCCAGGTATGTTTGTGATGAGGAAACAACATAATAGATTCGAAAATGGCGTAATATTGGCCCTTTAATACAGAGACTCTTTTTTTACAGTGGCTTGTAAAAAAGTATAGGAAGGGGTGAGCATGAGGGCAGAGAGGCACATTTGAAGGCTGCTGGTGTAGTCGCAATAAAACAGGACAGAGCAGACTGTTGGGGGCAGATACTGACAGTAATCAGCTGGGACAATCCACTAAAACTCGGTGTGGATGTGCTCCCCCCTGAATGCTGCACTGTCACTGGGCTTCATGAAGACACCTTCCATGGCCTTCCACAGACTGTGCTGACTGGGGCTGGACATAGCATGCACCTCCCTCTGTCCCTGGATAGGTCGCCCGTACTGCTCACCAGTCACAGACAGCAGGGCGTCTGTGGCTCTGTGCCTGAAGCGAACTGCCTCCTCTCGCCCCCATACGCTGCCGCCGCACTGCACAGTCCACTCGTCCAAGTGGTCCCCCTCACCCTCCTCGCCAAACGCACTCACCTCCTGCATATAAGGTTTACAATGTTACACACGGAAAAGTATGCATGTTTTATTCGAGGGCTGGGCAATTGGGGAAATAAAGAATCACAACTTTTTTTCTCAATTCTGAATGATCTAAATTTTGGTTTTGATGTTATTTTTATTTTTAAAAATGAAATAAAATGGCTTCCAGTACTGATTTTATACATATAAAAAACACCTTTGTTCATTTATTTATTTATTTGATTGTAACAATGCATGCTAATGAACAGACACAATACAACATGACTATAAACACACCGGATTATAGCCAAAGGCTAATTTCCATCCGTTGTCCCAACTTTTACTTGGTGCCAACACAAAAATAGTCAAATTTCTTCCTCCAATATCTGAACTCGGCTCCAAACCACATGCTTTTCTATTCTATTAATTGCCCAGCCCTATTTTATTCTCAGTAGAGGATTACAAACAACATGCGTTTGAAAAATTAGATACTACAATTCATAAGAAATTATTATTTTAAATGTGGTCACAGCTGGCGTGACAAATGGGGAAAACATCTGTTAATTGGAAACATCTCTGGGTATATAAGATGTTTTGTTGGCTCATCTAATTGCATGAATATGTTAAATGAAACTAACATTAAATCAATGTTTAGAAAAAAAAGAAAACAATTAACATTATTGCAGAGTAGTGATGATAGAAATTCTCCAATTCTACCCAGCAATGTCCTTCAAACTATTTTAAACATTACCCAACTTGTACTGAACATGTACTCTTATCAATGCCATTATTCAGGTATTAATTATTCATTCTGAGTATTTCTAAAGTGTAATGAACAGAAACCCATCTCCAATGAGAAGCACTCTGTGCCAAATAGTGCCAGGCGCTTAGAAAAGCTGCCCAGACAGACACGCACCAGCAAGGAATCAAGCTACAGAGAGAATATCAATCACTAAAATGTAACTGGGAGGTTTAAGAAAAGGTTTAAGAATATAAGATGAGAGAGGCAGAATACCAGGGGCTTTTAATGTGAATTCTCTCCAATGTGCCATCTATGAATTTCAAGAAGAAAATAATACAACCATTGCACATCTTCAAATTAAAACAATATAGGCTACTCCTATAGCGCATACCCCGGCGCAAACCCCAGCACAGTTTTAAGACAGGGATATTGAAGTAATAATGCAAGTTTATTTTCCCCGGGGAGTTTAAAAAAAATGCAAATAAATCAGGATTTCTTTCGTGTGCCAATGATATTTAATTTTAATTTTTATAACTTTTCTATAACTCTTTCTTCTGCTGGTCAGTTGCATATAATGAATAAAAGTAATTCTGATTCTAAGTAGTTGACTAGTGCTTCATGTTCACTAAATCTCTGAAAAAAATATTAATTAAAAATCAAGTTGGTTCTTCACTTTTGAATGGCAAACAGGTCTACTGTAAGTAAAATGTCAAAAACGTTAACCAGTGTTTGATAACAAAACTGTGCTTAACATTACTTAAGAGACACAAAGACACCCTGAGATGACAAATAGGAGTAGATTCTGGCCCAGAGGGGTCTACTCCGGCCTAGGCTGTTTACAGCCCAGGTATAGTTTGCCGTAGGACGGGTATGGGGTATACTCTGGGGTATACTCTGGGGTATACTCTGGGGTATACTCTGGGGTATACTCTGGGGTATACTCTGGGGTATACTCTGGGGTATACTCTGGGGTATACTCTGGAATGATAGTTCTTCTAATTGTAGTAACAGTCATGTTTTTGTTGTCACCTTTAGCGCTGTGTTGTGATTGTACATTTGTAACATTTTCCTTTGAAACTTGAGCAAAGTGCTGAAGTCATCTGAAGCCTGTCTTTCTGTGTTAATTTAATGGATCTTTGTGTTGAATCTGCACTAAACATGACTAAAGGATTTCTATTGTGGCTCTGGCACAGAAACCGATCAGGGAGGTCCACTAAATCATGAATTCATAGTTACCACAGCCAGTTTGTACATACAGTTGAAACCAGAAGTTTACATACACTATATAAACAGATAATTTTTTTTCCCTCACTGTCTGACATGAAAATCAGACTAAACTTTTCCTCTTTTAGGTAAATTAGGATTACCAAAATTATTTAATTATTTAGTTCATTTTTAAATTCTTTATTTGCTATACGTCAGAATAATTAGAGGATTTTTAAACAATGTTTCATTACTTTCTTCAAAGTCAGACGTTTACATACAATAAGATTACTATGCATTTAAACAATTTGGGAAATCCCAGATGATGATGTCATGTTTTTGGATGCTTCTGATTAGCTTCTGGTTTATTGACAACATTTGAGTTAAGTCGAGACACACCTGTGGAACTATTTGAAGGCACACCTGAAGCACACGGTTTCTTTGTGTATCATGGGAAAGTCAAAACAAATCAGCCAAAATATGAGGACATTAGAATTGTGGACTTGTACAAGTCTTGTTCATCGTTAGGTGCAATTTCCAGATGCCTGAAGGTGCCACGTCTACATCTTCAATTATACGCAAGTATAAACACCATGGGAATGTCCAGCCATCATACCGCTCAGGAAGGACACTGGTTCTGTGTCCCAGAAATGAACATCCTTTGGTCCGAAATAGCAAAAGAAAAAGAAAATCTGTCAACTGGACAAAACGTTGTAGGAGTGAAGACATCCAAGCCGCTTCTTCTGTTCTGCCCAGATTACTGGTGGACACTGCCTTATATCTATCTGAAGGGAGGAGCTAGCTACACTGAAACTCAAGACACCTATTGTTTACAGTTTCTGTTTGTAGGCTATGTCTATTGTCCTACCCTAAGTGTGCACTGTGCCTGAGTCCTACTTAGCATAGTCATTCAAGCACCTAATGAGTGAGTTCACACCTATTAGCATCCTGGCTAGCCCTATTGTTTTCTTTGTTTTCTTTGTTTTGCTTTGGGTCTGAGCATGAAGTTATAGAAAGGGGATAAATGATGTCTGAGGCCCCCATTCCTGTTCAAGGAAGGATTGTCTTTCCTAACAAAAATTGCTTCTTTAACTTCCCTCTCCATTCATTTATTTTCTCTGACTAAGATCTGTACCTGACCATCTTCAAAGGAGTGTTTAGTGACTTTGAGATGGAGATGTACAGCGGATAGGGTCCCGAGGAGCTCTCGCAACGGTGTTGACACATTCTCTTATGGGGTGGCTCTTTAGTTTCTCCAATGTAATGTTTACTGCACTCTTCACTACACTGAATGGACTAGACGACATTGCTTTGTTTGTGGCTCTGGGTTTTGTCCTTCGGGTCAACCAGTTTCTGTCTTAAAGTGTTTGTAGGTTTGAAATACACCAGAATTTCATACTGTCTGAAAATTCTCTGAAACTTTTCAGACACACCCGTTGTGTAAGGAATAGTTACACCTCTCCTTCTAGGTTCAGATTCATAATAAGAGAGACCGGTGAGCCCATGGCACAGCTGTGGATTTGCCTGTAGAAGTTTACTCTGAAGTGGAAATATGTGGTATTTAAACAAATTTCCAGCTGTTGGCAGATTTGGTCAGGTGAGTTTAGTTCTCTCTTTTAGCTTAGTATCCTGCAGTAGTCTCCTCTTTGCTGCCTCCACTGCTACTGACGTAGGGATACAAGTGAAAAGAGAGGTCACATCAAATGAAATCATTGTCTCATCCAAATCGAATTGGAGATGCTTGACTTTGCTAACAAATTCTGCTGTGTGCTCAATATGGTGCTCTGTGTTGCCAACTAGAGAAGCCAGGATTGGCCAAATTGTATGTGATGGAGTCTGTGCTACATATAATGGGTCTGAGAGGTACTCCCTCTTTGTGGATTTTCAGAAGGCCACAGATGCAAGGAATGGAGTCACCAGGATAGAATCTGTAATACAGCTGTCTATCAATGACAGCAATCTATCTTCCTTCTCCAGCTTCTGTAAGCAGTCTATGATCTTCTTGTACCTACCCACTGGTAGGGTCTCGTTTCAGTAATTCATAGGTTGTAGAGTCACTGAGGAGGCTGCTCACCTTAGCCTCGTAATCAGCTGAGTTCAGGATCACCGAGCAACTCCCTTTGTCAGCTGGCAAAATGTTGATGCTGTGGTCCTTCTCTAGAGCAGTGATAGTCTTCCTTTCCTCTGATGTTACGTTGGAAGGAGGAGGTTTGGCGCTGCTCAGTGCAGCTGTTACTTTCAGTCTAAGGTCTCCAGCTTCTGTCTCTGTAAGCTTATTGTTTCTAATGGCAGTTTCTGCTGCTGTAATGTAGTCCACTGTGGGTATCTTGTTAGATGTTACTTTGGAAAGTACCTCTTTGTCTGGGTGAGCTCACGGTCAGAAAGGATTTTACCCAGCTTTCCTTGATCACAGGATGGCCAAGTTCATCCCCTTTCCTCCTGTCTCTCTGATCCCTGTCGTTAGGTTGTTTTTGGAGTTGCATAAACTTCCTTATGTGGCATTCTTTGGTTTCTTTGTGACATTTCAATTCCGGTGTATTTCAAACCTACAAACACTTTAAGACAGAAACTGGTTCACCCAAAGGACAAAACCCCGAACCACAAACAAAGCAATGTTGTCTACTCCATTTAGTGTAGTAAAGAGTGCAGTAAACGTTACATTGGAGAAACTAAACAGCCACTCCATAAGAAAGCCATTAACC
>KN483555.1:0-10316 GCA_000787095.1 Periophthalmodon schlosseri | reverse complement strand
GTGAAACGTCTTCACTCCTACAACGTTTTGTCCAGTTGACAGATTTTATTTTTCTTTTACTATGGATCAGACCTGGACTACTGAGGAATTACACAGATATTTGGTCTGAAATGTGCATATCAACCCAAGAACAAAAGACCTTGTGAAGATGTTGGCTGAAGCTGGTAAGAGGGTGTGTTAATTTCCACAGTGTACTGTACCGACGAGGGCTGAAAGGCCCCTCTGCCAGGAAGAAGCCATTACTCCAAAAGAAACATAAAAAAGCCAGTTTACAGTTTGCAAATGCACACAGGGACAAAGACCTTATTTTTTAGAGACATGTCCTGTGGTCTGACAGAAAATTTAAATGTAACTGTTTGGCCATAATGAGTTACGTTTGGAGGAAAAAGGGGGAAGCTTGCATGCCTGAGAACACCATCACAACTGTGAAATACAGGGGTGGCAGCATCATGTTGTGGAGTTGTTTTGCTGCAGGAGGGACTGGTGCACTTCACAAAATAGATGGCACCATGAGGAAAAAACATTATGTGGAAATAATGAAGCAAGATCTTAAGACATCAGCCAGGAAGCTAAAGCTTAGGTGCCAATGTGTCTTCCAAGTGGACAGTGACCCGAAGCATACTGCCAAACTGGTTACAAAGTGGTTTAAGGATAACAAAGTCAATGTTTTGGAGTGGCCATCACAAAGCCCTGATCTCAGTCCTATTGAAAAGTTATGGGCAGACCTGAAAAGGCATGTGTGAGCAAGGCGGCCTACAAACTTGGCTCAATTACACCAGTTCTGTCAGGAGGAATGGGCCAAAATTCCTGCCAAACATTGTGATAAGCTTATGGAAGGATATCCAAAAAGTCTGTCCCAAGTCATACATAATGGGGAACAATGTGACAAAGTCCCATCATTCTAACTTTTATCATTTAGGTGTAAAAAAATGGAAGAAAAAAAAAAAGATTATTATTATTTCTTTCCGCCAAGTAAATCGCTCCTGAGAGAAAGAAAAAATGCTCAAAAACTCTTGAAAATCGGCACAAAATTAGAAATTGACTCAAATTGAAGTTACATAATGTCACCAAGAATCTACGTTGCAGGATGGCTCAGTGGCGCCCTCTGGAAAATAAAAATACATTAGATAGGAGGGGGGCAGAGCCTATTTTTTCATTGTGGGCACATAAAACTTGGCTGGTACATATAGCATCTCAAGATAGTATAAAAGTATATTATGGCCCCGCCCTAAACCACACAGGACGTAGGCCATATTGGGTCAAACTTGAGACGTCCAAAATCTAGACCTCGTACTTTAACGAACTTGTCCTAGGGCTTTTATTCCAATGGACTCCAAAGTGAGGCAACCTGTGTTTAAAACATGGAATGCCATCCCCGACACCTACATAAACATGAAGAAATATGCATTTGGAGTCCTGTTGATCGTCGGATCCACATACGTATGTGAGCAGCTATTCTCCACCATGAACTATGTTAAAAACAAACACCACTCATGCCTCACAGATGACAGCTTACAGACCTTTGTACAGACCCAATTTGCAGACGCTGTGCGCAGAGGTTCAGGAGCAGAAGTCTCATTAACTAGGTAAAATAAATATTTATGCAGATATTTTTCAAATATTTATAATTAATATTTACCTTCAACTCGGCATGTTTTTTTTTTTTTTGTTCAATGTGTTCATTACATAAATAAAATGAAATTTTCTCTCTAGCACTTCATGGATTTCATAGGCAACACACTATAGTTGTTTATACAAAGCGTAAAGTTAAAAAAAACCCAATATATACAGTGTTATCTTCATTATAAATGTCAATAAGTATTTGTGGCTTCCAGTGTTTTCTTTTCCGTGGAAACTGGGTCCGAATGGCTCTTTGGGTGTTAAAGGTTGCCGACCCCGTTCTATGGGGATCACACCCTATCTCCAACGTGAAGATGGCCATTTTGAATCAAAATATGCAGATGTCCAAAATTTAGCACTGACACTTTAATGAACTTGTCCTAGGGTTTTTATCCAACAATAGCAACATTAAGAAATATCTGGGATCAAAAGTTGTTAAAAGAAATTGTCTAACTCTAAGGGTGTTATGATGAGCTCTTAATGAAGCAACCATTTTGAAACTAAAAAAAATCCTTAAAACTTTTGCAGACGTTTTCGGATTCAAACTTCCCAATGTAGTGTTTGTGTATTTTAATTACATAATGATATGTTACTTAAACTTACTTAAAAATAGCTCTCCAGCGCCCCCTGCACAGTTGTAATGAGGCAGAAAATTTTTGTTTGTTGTAGACAAACGCACACCCTTTATGTGACACTAAGTAAAAAAGTCTATGGGGACCACACCCTAACACTGATGTGAAGGCGGCCATTTTTCTTATACAGATGTCCAAAATCTAGCACTCATATTCTAACAACCTTGTCCAAGGGTTTTTTTATCCAACAGACTCCAAACTGAGGCAGCATCATCAGGACATATCTGGGGTCAAATGTTGTTAAAAAAAAACTTTACATAAGTCCCAGGGTGTGGTCATAACAAGTTCTTAACAAAGTGGCCATTTTGAAAGCGTAAAAATCCCTGTGACTTTTGCAGAAATGGTCAGATGTGGAAGGACTCAATGTAGCACTTGTGTGTTTTGATAATCTGGGCATAATGATATGTGAATTAATGGAAGAATTTAGTTTGTCGTAGGAAAATACAATTTGGTACAGAGCCCTTCATATCATTCTGAACAAAAATAGCAATGAAGACCACACGCTATCTACATCCACATGTGCAGGGCCACGCCTCAAAAAAGTCAGTGGGAAGTGAAAAAAAAACAGTCTGTCATAAGCCAATGAAATTTGGGACACTCATTCCTTATGTGACCCTGAGCAAAAAAATCTATGGGGACCACACCCTATATTCAACATCAGGACATATCTGGCATCAAAAATTGTTAAAAGAATCTGTCTAAGTCTCAGGGTGAGGTCATGGTGAGCTCTTAACGAAGCGGCCATTTTGAAAGTAAAAAGTTCCTTGAAACTTTGCAAACGTTTTCAAATTCAAACTGTCCAATGTGTTGTTTGTGTATTTTAATGACCTGGACAAAATGATATGCAACTTAAACTTCCATCTTTAAAAATAGCTCTCCAGAGTCCCCTGCACAGTTGTAATGGGGCAGAAAATTTTGGTTTGTCATAGACTAATGACATTTGGTATACACACCCTTTATGTGACCGTGAGCAAAAAAGTCTATGGGGTCGCCTTCACTGATGTGAAGGCGGCCATTTTAAATCTAATTATACAGATGTCCAAAATCTAGCACTCATATTTTAAAAAAACTTGTCCAGGATTTTTATCCGATGGACACTGGGGCAGCATCACTAGGACATATCTGAGGCTAAAAGTTGTTAAAAGAATTTACATAAGAGTCGGGGGGGTCATGATGAGCTCTTAACGAAAGAGCCATTTTGAAAGCATAAAAATTTCTGTAACTTTTTCAAAGATCGTCGGATTCAGACAGACCCAATGTAGTGTCTGTGTATTTTGATGAGCTGGACAAAATGCTTCTCCAGTGCCCCCGCAAAAGTTACAATGGGCCGTAAACATTTATCTCCAACATGACACTGGAAATATTGAATCACATGTCATGCAAAGGTTGATATGCAGCTCTCCCACTGTAGCGTGCCCTTCCGTGGTCGCAAAAGTTGCAAGGGCCTTTTATCACTGCTTGCAGTTTTAATTTCTCTCCTGATTCTTGTGGAAGTCTGTCTAGTCCTTACCTGATTGGAGGAGAGAGGAGAGGCAAAGTAGTGGCTGTGAAGGTTGCGTCTGGTGTTGACGTGAGTGAGTCGAATGGTTTGGCCACATTTTACTGGAGTCCCACGGTGGCACACGGTGTCCCTCGTCCCGCGAATGCTCCAGTAACTGTTACTGTCCTCTACTGCTGTAACCCCAGTAACAGACTGCTGCCCACTACCTGCACACAAACATTTAAACAGAAGGAGAAAAATTTAGATTTAAAGCTAATATACACTTATCCCTGTAGGAAAATGTACTCTCTACCCATCCTTGACCCATACTTCAATCAATGCTCCTGGGGCAACCTGTCAAGAGCAGTGCCATGCCCAGAGATTCATCTCCAGATCTCGAGCTAGGCTTGATCAGGATTACCTTTAACTGCAATTTTGAGTGAATAATAATAATCTTGAACCCAGACATTTAATCAAGGCACATTTGAGCTCTTTTACAATGGACTGCCATAATATCATCTAATATAGTCATCAGGATAACCAAACTCTTCAAAAGGTCTGGAGAACCTTGACCAAGGGCACTACAGTACTCAAATACATGGCATTTAAATTCAGTGTTGTTAGCCAACATATTTAGTGCCCAAACACAAATGTGCGAGGAGGGCGAGTGGTGGCCATTTTGAATCCAATTATACAGATGTCCAAAATCTAGCACTCATACTTTAACAAACCTTAGAACAAGGTTTTTATCTGAGGGACTCCAAACTGAGACAGCACCATCAGGACATATCTGGGGTCAAAAGTTGTTAAAAGAATTTACATACGTCTCAGGGTGTGGTCATAATAATCTTAACGAAGCAACCATTTGAGAGCATAAAAATTCCTGTAACTTTTGCAAACGTCCTCAGATTCAGAGAAACCCAATGTAGCGTCTGTGTGTTTTGATGAGCTGGACAAAATGTGTGGATTAAAATTCTATCTTTAAAAATGGCTCTCCAGCACCCCCTGCAAAGTTACAATGAGCCGTAAACATTTATCTCCAACATGATACTGGAAATACTGAATCACATGTCAAGCTAAGGTTGATATACAGCTCTCCCACTGTGGCCCTTCCGTAGTTGCAAGGGTTGCAAGGGTTGCGAGGGCCCTTTATCACTGCTTACAGTTTTAATTCTCATTTGTATTCATTTTCATCAATTTGTCTTGCTTCCAACTGAAATTCCAATTATATATAGTGTTTTTTCACGGCTCAGTAGTCTGAGTGATAGATTGTAAATACAATGTTAATATCAGTTAATGAACATTACTAAAATCGGATTTTTAAGTTATATGGAGACAGATCACATCAGTCAGTTGTTCGACTCACTCCGTGTGTAGCAAAAACTAACCCTTACACATCTACACTACAGTCTACCATTGCAAAAACAACCATGAGTAAAAATGTAAGCATCAATATAATGTAACGGTCCAATGGTCCCAAAACTCACCGGAGCCGTAGCGTACGTCGTGTGAATGGAGTCTCACGTTATGCTTTATGTTTAACAGCTTAATAACTGATCCACATGTCACAAAACTCAGCTCGGTACCCAAACACGGACCGAACAGACATGATAAGATGAATATAAAAAATGACAGTGAGGCGTGAAGAATATTACAGCTTAAAACGCCCATTCTTTGGCTGTTCAGCGCCTCACAAATCTACCCGATAACGCTACGTCACTGAAAAGGTGTTGTTGTGCCGCTGGAATTCATTAGAAAACAGCTCCGTCTACAGAACCGGAGTGTGTACTGCATCAATAGTACTTTCATACTAATACGTTACTTTCATAGTAATTTAGTATCACTGATCTCTATTCATACAGTAAATATATTTACTAACCCATCAAGAGCATCCCGGAAGCGCCTCTGCGTCACGATCCAGATTTGTTTTGACGATATGCTGTAGAAATAAAGATTGATAATAATGTTAATGTTAATTTAAGAAAGATCTTTGAAATTCTTGTCTTTCCACAAGGCTTTACAGAACGATGGGAATGTGCTATTAATATACAAATCAACATTTACACATTCAGACTTTTTGGACCAATTGTACCTTCATAAGATTGGGCTCAGAAAAACTTCAACAAGTGTCTGTGAACACACTGCGCTGCACAATGAAGAAATGTTGGCTAAATATTTAAAGGAAAATTTCTCTGGACCAACAGTAATTTAATGGATAAAACCAGAACAAAAAGAATTTCTCTTGAATACTTCGAATTTGGTATGGACTAGTCCTGTGTAAAATTCAACTAGATGCAATGTAGTTTATTTTAAATGTGAATTCCTTTTTATTGGAGAATTGCTTCATTCTGTTAATGTTTGATTATTCTATGTATAAAATATTTATATCAAGCCAAAGTGTACAGTCATCAGCTTGATTAAACTTATGTAAGTAATACATAACATAACTATATATCATACTATATATCGGTACAGTGAGTTACTATTTTATTTGGTGGTATTCAAAAGAGTTACTTTACTAAAATCAAATGAGAAGCCTACATTGTGGTACTTGATCATGAAACTTCAACTTCAAACTTTAAAAAAGAAAACGCTGGTGATGAGTGCATGGCCAACATGCATTCTCATGTGTCTTCTCTAATTAGTGATACATAATTAGGCTGCATGAGAAATGGTGCAACAAACTTAAAAAAATGTATGTCACTTGGTGACATAAAATCAGCAACTTCTGACTAACTAATGATGCCTAATTGTTTGTTTTTGCGTCACTGTGGCAGCATTTGGCTGACTTTATTTTGAAAACTCATCCACAGGAAATTCTAAATGACCATCCCGGAAGTGCCCGCACGCTGCGCATCGCGGCCATTTTTACGAAAAGCTCCTCGAAATCACAAAACACAACACAGAGGCACCTAAATATCGTAAATATTAACTGGGAATACGGCCATAGTAAGACCTGTAAGTCCAATGTATCCGTGATGCTTTGTGTTTTTAGAAGAACAACAAAAGAGTTGCGACGTAGCAAGACGTAAATCTTGTTGTTTTGCGTTGTTGTCATTTCTGGTTATGCTAGTTAGGCTAACGGGCATGAAAATTACAGCGAGCGAAGGCCTGCTGTCTGATCATCAGTCGTCATTTGACCGTTGTAAACGATTAAAATTTTATATGATGAGAGAGATACGCATTCAAACACGTTACTTGTAGTATTGCTAAGACAGTGGCCTTGTTTGAATACCCAAAGCCAGCTACCCAGCCCTTTGAACACAGTTAGCCGTGTGAGTCGTGACTAGAAATTAGAAATCCGTTTATTTTTACGAACAGTGGCTCGGGAAAGCACTTTTTGACGTTTTCTTAGTCAATGTGATTGCGAACGTATTGGTTTATGAGCTCCCTTTGTTGATCGTAGTAACAGCCACTAGCTTCAGAACTGAAGCACAAAAAAGACTCAAAGCTTCATCAACTTTAGATTAATGTATAATTTCCCACTTGGTTTTACATCCAAATTGATCTGTATAATCCATTTTCTGCGCCCTGAACTTTCATATTAATGACTCTGTTGAAAATAGAGGAAAATGACTTTCAAAGTGATCCTTGGAATATAAAAGGCAGTCAATGAAAGCATTTTGTTCACTAATGACTAATGATATTTTATAGAAACATGTCTGACTTTATTGAAAGCGAGGCTGAGGAGTCAGAGGAAGAGTTTGAAGAGAAAGATTTGAAGCCGAAGAAAACTCAAAGATTCGCTGAAGATGGTAAGACGTTAAAGTATTTTCATAAACAATACATTGGCAGCATACTTATGTTGAGTCTGTTTAAACAGATGATGAAGAGGAGGAGGAGGAGAATACTGAGGACCAGGATGAACAGGGGAACCTTAGAGGACTCATCGATGATGGAGATGAAGAGGAGGAGGAAGAAGCTGAGCGCAGTGCGAGTGGAGGAGGCAGTGACTCCGAAGATGAAGTCATGCATCGGCGGAAAAAGCGCGGTGAGTTAGTTTTTTGTAATTATTTTCAACTATTATCAACTATTATTGGTTGTATTTTGTGTGTGTATTTTTCTTAAAGTTATAGTTTTTTTTTGGCTGCTTTGGATATATGGTGTTGCATATTTATTTTTTCTATTAGTGCTTGGCCATATTTTTGATTAGTTGTCTAGTATTCTTACATTTAATTCTTTTGTACCTTGCAGATTAAAATCAAATTAAAACACTAAAATATGAGTTTGTGTTATGATTCCACTACTAAAAGATATGATAGAAGTGAATGAAATTTTGTAAATTGGCTCATAAGCGATAACTTGGAAATGACCTGGAATGATCCCGGACAAGGAAAAGTAAGACATAACTGTAATTAAGTGATTTAAAATTGCCCCTCTTGGCAGCTTATGATGACTACCTGGATGATGATGACCTTGACCTCATCGAGGAAAACTTGGGAGTTAAAGTCAAACGGAGGGTAAGGACTCTCTTTTGTAGAAATGTGTTAAAGGCTACTTAGTATCAGAATTCTCTGTAAATATCTACAAGTGAAATAATGTAAAGTATTGTGCTAATTGTACATATGCTATGCGTTACAGAAGAAGAAATATGACCGTGTGAAAATGATGGATGATGATGAGGAAGATGAGAAGGACCTGATTGCAGATGAGATCTTTCACGGTGATGGAGATGGAGACGCTGACCTCGAAGAGGGAGACGCCATCGAGGAGCCACTACCACAGGCCGAGGATGAAGAGGGCCCAGACGATGAAGAGTCAGGTGAGTGCTGTGCTCTTTTTGGATAAATAAGGATTCATTGACCAAACTTACTGTTGCGATGAATGAATGGTTTTAACTTCTTTAACAGTCTTAAATCATACCAGTTTTTATGTATATATATTTAAATATTATGTTTGAGTGAATAGATAGTTTATATGAAAAAATATATGTAATTTTTGATAATGTTATTGAAGACTTGAACTTAGATAAAATTTACTTGGTTGGTTTGTCATTTAGATATTGATGACTTCATTGTGGATGATGATGGCCAACCCATCACAAAGAAAAGGGGAAAGAAGTTCTCTGGATACACAGATGCGTAAGTGTTCACACACAATATATGTTTTTGCAGTATTACCCAAGTTGGTCTTATTATGAAGAATAATTATTTATTTAAACAAATGGTAAGCTAATAAATTGAACTCTTTCCACAGTGCCCTACAGGAGGCTCAGGAGATTTTCGGCGGAGATTTTGATTTTGCTGATTTTGACGTTGATGCCTACGATCAGGGTGAGGAAGAGGAGGAGGATCAGGATGAAGAGAGCTGGGACCGTCCAAAGAAACAGACCAAGAGGAGATTAGGACGAAAGAGCATCTTTGAAATCTACGAGCCAAGTGAACTGGAGAGCAGCCACATGACCGACCAGGACAATGAGATCCGGACCACAGACATGCCTGAGCGCTTCCAGGTAAGGACAGCTTGTTTTTGGCGAAAGCCAATTCAGGTGGAAATGCGCTCTTGTATTAAAAATGTTCGCACCTCTTTAGTTAAGGGCAATCCCTGTTAAACCTGCTGAAGATGAAGAGTTAGAAGAGGAAGCAGAGTGGATATTCAGACATGGCTTTTCAACCCTCACTATTTCTATGCAGGTGCAGCCTTAGATACATGTACATAATAGTTTCCCTCTGTGTGCCTCTTAATGAATTTATGTATCTTTTGTCTTCCAAATAGGAAAGCACAGATTATCTTGACAGAGGAACCACCACAAACTTCAGCAGAAAAGGCCCCAGCACAATCGCTAAGATCAAAGAGGCCCTCAACTTTATGAGGAATCAGCAATTTGAGGTAACATATTAAATACAGTTTGAGATTCAGTTGGATTACTTTATGCTATAACATACACCACAATATTCTTTGATTTTATATATATATATGTATGTATGTATGTATGTATGTATGTATGTATGTATGTATGTATGTATGTATGTATGTATGTACGTACGTACGTACACCGTATTCTCCAGACGATAAGTCGCACCAGCCAAAAAATGCATAATAATAAAGAAAAAAACGTAAGTCGCATTGGATTATAAGTTACATTTTTTCTGGAAATTTATTTTACAAAATCCGAGACCAAGAACAGACATTTTATCTTTAAAGGCAAGTTATAATAATAACAATAAAATAGAGAACAACAGGCTGAATAGCAGTACAGCACGCTAACATTTATATTTAGTCAGCTACATGAAGCATAGACAACGAACTGAATACATGTCTGGTATGTTGACGTAAGATATTAACAGTTAATCAGAGAACTAAAGCACAGACAACGAACTGAACACGTGTCTGGTGTGTTAACGTAAGATATTAACAGTTAATCAGACTAAAGCATAAAAAACAAGCGAACAAGTTTACTCTCGATCTCACTCCAAATCAATAAATCCATTGAATTCTTCATCCTCTGTGTCGCTTCTGAACAACTCCACCAACTCCGGAGGTTGATGAAACGGCGCTTCCTCTTCTGCGTGGCTGTCATCAGACTCAGCGGAATACGATTTTCTTTTAGAGGGCAGCGCGCTGTTGTCAGTGTGACAATAACG
>KN483554.1:0-11471 GCA_000787095.1 Periophthalmodon schlosseri | reverse complement strand
TGAAAATAAGAGATTAAAGATTACTCAAACATGAATCACTCGAAATACAACTTCAGAGGCTCAATGAGAAGAAACAACTAGAACATGGTTAAAAGCTCTGAAAAGTTTATTTTGCAGAATAGGTCTGATTTAAGTTTTAGTTTGGGCGCTTGTATAAAAAGTTAAGGCATAAATACTTTAGTTTTTATTTCGACAAACTTTGCACTATCACAATACAAAACTTAGCTATGAAATTTTGCATCTTTTCTCACTGTGTACAGCCCTACTTGGCTGCTTGTTTCTGTCTGAAAGTCTGGCAACCCCGGCGTGTGCGTGTGAAGTCATTGTTATTCTCAGCACAGACCGGCCCAGACTGCATAAAACTCTTAGCATAGCTCTCAATCATAGCACTTCATCAATCTATGTAGGATGCATACTATTTAGTACGTTCTAAAGCTGTTTAAATGCATGCGTGTCTCCTCCTTTGCTCCGCCAACAGCTAAATCATGCTAACCCATCCAGCCCTCACCCATCCATCACCCGTCGCATTATCACATAGGCCCTAAACACACTCCATTTTGACTTATAGCAACACATGACTGCTCTTACATTTCATTCATGCAAATCATAATAAATAGATTATACTAGCATTAGCTTGTGTGCACAAAGTAGGCTAATCAATCAAGTTAAGCGCTAGCGAAGATGCTAGTCATGCTCTGGCAGAGTGGTAGCGCGGTCGCCGTGGTGACCCACAATGCTACAGTCTCCTCCCATCTTGTGCGGGCAAATTAAGAAGGTAGTTAATCACGGGTTCATTAGCATATAGCGACCGGGCCGGCTGCTAATGGACACTTAGGGTTTTCATGCGAGCAGAATTACAAGTCAATGGAATGTTATGCGCTGGCCTTATTTACAGAGAGGGAAAAAATATTGTCGAGAACTAAATGAGTTTTTCTGACCCGAGGACCAGTGAAGCTGATTTGCAATCCACAAATATTAAAATGCACAACACTTTACGAATGCTCAAATATTAAAAGTGATTTTGAAGATTGCCAATGGAAGCTCACGTGGATTGCACTTTCTAATATGATGCTACTACACTGGACTTTTAACATATACTAGTGACGGGACTTTCTGGCTCTTTTACGGGATCCGAATCTTTTGAGTTCATTTCAAAGAGACGTTCAAAAAACTGGCTCTTTTAGTATTTATTTATATGATAGAAGCCAATGTAAGAACTCATTTTAACAACAAACTAATCACAGAGAGAAACGACCAAGGCTCAGATGTGTTTAAAATGGTTCAAACTGAGAGTGGGAGTGAGTTTACCCTTTAGAATTATGCAAAATCGAAATACAACTTTCTACTACAATAATAATCATTTTAAAACTAACTGTTAATATGATCGAAGTGGGAGTCCCTGCTCAGACTGCTGCCCCCGCGACCCAACACCAGATAAGAGGAAGAAAATGGATGGATGGATGTTAATATGATGCCAAATATGTTTTTCTGTTCACAAACCTCTCACTCGTGTCGCTTCTGAGCTGATTCTTGTGTCAGTTCAGCGTGAATCAGTGTAAAAATGCATAAAAATGAGAAAGAGAAAGATTCGGCTCTTTTTAAAAATGAGATCCGGATCCAACCGTTAACGTTAAGGAACTGTTCAAAAGAGCCAACTCTTTCACGTCTTTCATGCCACATCACTAATGTACACTGTCAGTCAAAAGTTTGCACGAGGCCATTTTTCTTAAATATACAAAAGCATGATACAAAGCAGTACATACAACTTCACAATCCTAATGCGATGTGCTGTAGTTTCATTAGCGGGATGCACACCGATTGTGATGCGCTCTGAAGGAGGAGTGACTTAGCGCGGAGAGCAAAGGGAGGGGATACTCAGAGCGTCAAAAATGAAACCGAAACTTATTGAACATGTTAATACGTTGTTTTTGTTTCAATAAATAAAAGTAACATGGTGATGTAAATATGTTTGTTTTGGCAGTTAACACCCCAGAGAAGTGTCATACGTCCTCTTTAACGGCACTTGACTCTCAATATTTTAACTGCATAGAAATATATTACATATGAATACAATTATGTCGTTTTTAGAGACCTGTATGATTTGTGTTTTGTTAAAAAGAAACCACAGTAATGGCTTAATTCCACATATTTTGAATTATTAAATGAAAAAAAAAACCTGAGCCAGACTCTCGCTAACTGCCACTTTAGTTTTTACAAATGCCCGAGAGTGCACTCAGCTTCATTCATTATGCAAAGAAGTTAATATCTCTAAAACAGGAACATAATTTTACCATTTAATTTCAGCATATTTTGTTTTACCAAATGTGAAGTTCCATTGTTTGGACGTAGAGTGAGAGAGAGAAGGCATAAATGGCAAAGGGACTGTGTTCAAACCATAGACTGTATATATAAATGGACATGGCTAACGCGCTAGCCGGCGCATTCCAAATAGGAAGTGAACATGGGCGCACTTCAGGCTTCATCGACTCTGGCTGTGTCCCCTCTCTCTGTAACTGCTGCTGTCAGACTCGTCATTTTGGTCTTAACATGTTCGTATTAACCCTCTCTACATGATCCTGGGGTTTCTATTTCGCTATTTTGTCCTTGATTCAAGATATGAACATTACACAACTCCCGCATTAGCAACAGGTTTGATTGACAGCATCGTTAAGCACCCGCTCCCTGTTAAACCAGCGGTGCGGCCTCGCTCTGGATTGGCTCTTTGGTTGCTATGATACTCGCGGTCGGAATTTCAAATATGGAACTCGGCTCCAAATTGGCCCCTATAACTGCTCCAGCCTCAATAAGCTTCATTTGACTGGAGCCAAACGCTGTGGGTGACGTCACACTCACTTAGTCCACTTCTTTATACAGTCTGTGGTTCAAACATTCTTACTCAAATAGGCCTATGGATGTATATTGGGCTGTAGTCAACTAAAGAAATTCTTGGTGGACTAAAAATGAGCCTTGTGAGGAATATCGCCAAAAACTGCTTGTGTCCAGGGGCGGCACCAGATATTTTTGTTTGGAGGAGCTATGGGGGGGCTATACTCTTCAATAGGGGGGCTCACTTAAAATGTTCATTTAGAGTCGTATAAGGATGCGAGCGCACTCCCTCCCTCTGCCATGTTTGTGTCGCTGTTTTAAACGTAGTCAGCTCCTTTGCAATGTTGTCAATCAGGCCTGATGCTAACGCTAGCTGGAGCAATCTCAGGGATAGAGGGCGCCTGATTTGTCTGTTATTAATGTTCATATTTTGATTTACAGACAAAACAGTGCCCATGCTCACTTCCTATTTGGAACACAGCAGCTAGCAGGTTACCTATATCCATTTATATATACAGTCTATGGCTAAGATTATTTTGCAGAGTATTTCTTTATTTAGACACGGTTCTATGCATGTTTGGTTCTCCTTTGGGATGAGAGTTATGTAGAACTAGCCTGTGGTTTAGTCTCAGTTTAAAACCAGGTTTAAGCTTATTTTAGTACTAATTTAGGCTTGATGAAGTCCAGGTTTAGATCTGGTCATACTCAGAAAGCCAAATATAATCTTTGGCGTGAAATGTTTTAGAATCCCTGATCTAAAACCAGCCTCCGTAGTGTCTAATTTGCTCTGCCAGCTGAACCTGAGAGCCAGCTTATGTCCCTATTTGTCATATCTTGATATTTCCCAAAAGCCAGTCTAACTCTGTCACTGCTCTGACCCCATTATCTGCTCTTTGTACATCTGCCCACCTGAGCTCCGGCTATGTCCAAACTCCATCCCTCATTACTCCACCCACAGATGCTTCTCCTCCATATTTGCTTCAGGCTTTGGCAGGAAACAGCAGCACTCCTTCCTCACATCCTACAGTTTGTGTTTTTATCCTGCAGACAACATGTTTACTCTATAAGATGATATAGAATGTGTTAGTAAGCTTTTAAAGTCCATTCATCTCTGTGTATAAGTACATTTAAAGGTCCTATATTACATAAAACTCTTGTAGCGTTAATCCATGTTATAATGTTGTTTCCGTGTCAAAAACAGACCTGGAGTTGTGTTTTGTTTCATTCCCACATGTTTGACTAACCCTTTATTATTAGTCTGTCTACATCTCCAAAGCTCAAAACGCTCTGTTCCACCTTGTGATGTCATGAAGCAGTAGATTTCAATTTAAGAGTTCTTTTTACCTTAAGTTCAGTAGAGATTGGAAATTTCAGCCCTGAAAATATCCAAATGATTCTAGTGAAGGTGTATGGAGTTTAAAAACACAGTGGAGCACTTCCTGTATTACCACATGACATCACGAGTTCTTCTCTCAAAAAGAAAACACTCTGTCCACTCCCCCTTCACAGCACCATCACAGCACAGTCAGCTACTGCACATCACATCAGGTTTGTGAAGTTGTAGTGTGCAGTTTTTTATCATGCTTCACAGCACCATCACAGCACAGTCAGCTACTGCACATCACATCAGGTTTGTGAAGTTGTAGTGTGCAGTTTTGTATCATGTTTTTGTATATTTATGGAGAATTGTCGTGGGAGCATGGGTGACGTAGGCTTGTGGGCGGAGCTTTGGACAGAATCTTACAGCTAACCATAAGGAGGGTTTGGATTGGGCCTGGGAGTGATCGCTAAATCACTCACACATGCGTGGATGACATTTAAAACCTCTTCAGGCATGTTTTTGACGAGAAACATGGTAAAAAGCTAAAAAAAAAAAGATTTTGCATAATACCCTCTTTAATGTTAATATTAAAAGATGGGGCTTGTTCCTTGGTGAGACGTGGTTTCCAATTAGTCTGGTCATTATTCAGTTCAAACTGAGTGTATTTTGATCCCGTTTTAGATCAGGTTCAGTCCTTTGCTCTAAGGTTGCTTTGTGGCTTGTTGCTTTTGATGATGGTGTTTGGTGAAATAAACCAGGCACTTCTAAATCGTATTATAATGAGGCTTTTTCCAGCACAATTTAGTGGCCATTTAACACTCTACCATTGTTGCTAAGGCACCTGCTAAGACCAGGCCTACATACAACTCTTAAAGAGGGGGTGTTCTGCAAAATCAACTTTTTGGAGCTTTCTCCCATGTTATAACATTGTTCCCTCGTCAAAATCATGCCTGAAGAGGTTTTAAATGTCATCCATGCATGTTAAGTAATGTTGAGTAATTTAACGATCTCTCCCAGGCCCTATTCAAACCCTCCTTATGATTAGCTGTAAGATTCTGCCCAAAGCTCCGCCCACAAGCCTACGTCACCCATGCTCCCACACGACAATTATTACTATTGTGACTATTGTGTCCCTAAATCAAGGTATGAACATTAATAACAGACAAATCAGGCGCCTTCTTTTCCCGAGGTCGCTCCCATTAGCGTTAGCAACAGTTTTGACTGACAGTGTTGCTAAGCGCCTGCTCCCGGGATGCGTTCGGGAAGGAGCGTTACCTTCAACAGCCTCGCTCCGGATTGGCTCTTTGGTTGCTATGATATCCGTGGTCGGACTTCTTAATATAGAACTTGGATCCAAATTGGCCCCTATAACTGCTCTAGCCTCAATGAGCTTCATTTAACTGGAGCCGAACGCTGTGGGTGACGTCACACTCACTTAGTCCACTTCTTTACACAGTCTCTGGTACAAACATATTCAACACTTTTCTTAGGTTTAAAAATCATAATAGGTTTCTTCAATACTGCTGTTTACCATCTTTGTAAGCTAATGCTAATCAGACATCCCTGAACGCTTCACAGTCAATCCTTGTTACCCTGTTAACCTCCGTAGCATGACTGAGTTTACATGTGTGGGTGGAATCGTTCGTCTGGCGGACTCACTACGATGCCCAATGGAATCATGATCTTTACAATAGCCACATGTTAATATTTAAACATGGCACTTAATGAGACTGGGATTGCCTTTATTCTTTATTTAACAGTAATCCTCAGGGGATGAAGCTGATCGTCTCAATCACGTTTGGATTGCCGTTGTCAGCCGGAGCTCTGATGTTCCATGTGAAGCGTTGAATGATTCAGGAGACAGTGGATCTATGGCCGAGCTGAGCCTGTTCCTTTTAACCCAGCTGTCAATCACACTCTTATTGTTTTGGGCCCCTGGAGTTTACTCAGAGCTGTGAGGGCTTATCGTTTTCTATAGCTTCTACTTCTAAAAGAGATTTGTGACACAGTTTGGTACCTCAGACATGGCTGATATGGAATATTTTGAATCCTTTTTAAAAACCATGATGTGGTGATGTCGGGATGGAGGCCGGGTGGGTTCATTTCTGAATATTTAAAACCCCCAAAATTCTGCGCAATTTACACAGTTCAGAATAAAGTGCTAGTTAAAGGTACGCCCCCTCACAGATCTGACCTGTAGTGTGGCCTGGTGGCATCATCTGCTTGTTTCCTTAGCGACAATAGAAATGTTAAGGCCGTACTGTGAAACATTCTAGACAAAGCAATAACATCTCCATGGAGACAAGCAGGTCTTCTACGTTCATATCCATGGCTTTCAGAAGGATGGAAGACGTTAAGACGTTGCCATAGCAATTAACAATTTAATAACAATAATAATCATCATCATCATAAAAATCATAATAATCATAATGTCTGTAAATTATAGTAATTTCATTCATTTCATACTCGGTTGTGGTACATTACTATTGTAGCCACAGCTGCCCTGGGGCGGACTGACCGCCAACCCGTGCCATCGACCCCTCCGACCACCAATCACCAGCAATCATTCACGCACGCACCGCATTCATACTAGGCAATGTGGGTGAAGTGTCTTGCCTAAGGACACAGCGACAGAACTTGGTCCGAGCGGGAGTCGATCACTGCTCTAACCACTGAGCCACTGTCGCCTCCCAAAATATCTTTAGAATAGTGAACACGCTCAAAATGTCGCCTATAACAAGAAGCTGCAACACATAAAGTGCCTGCACATTTTACCGTCTCTTTATAAATCTATAGTTTGAAGAATCAAACGTTCCAGAATAACACGATGTCGGCCATGTCGTGTCTGACCTGCGTATCTGAAATCCCACACACCCATTTGCCCGTGTCACGATGGCCGATATCCGAACGAAGCAATTTTTGTACAGCGTTTCCTCCGTGAATCACCAACCACCAACACGTATGTACAGCTCCTCAAAGCCCCTATAGCCCCATTGAGAGCGCGCATCCCGCTCCCTATAGACAGCCACTTAGTTCAATCTCCCTGTCAGCCCCGTGAATTATGCGTCGCCGCGTATTCACCGCCCAATTCTTCTTCTCTTCTTTCACGCATTATCGCCGCTATGCACGCCCCCCGCTGGTATTCAGAATCTGTTCATTCAGCGGTCTGGTGGAGGTCTGGGTGTCAAAGTCCGCCTTGGCTGTAAAAAGCGTTAGTACAGATATGACGGTGAATATTGTTCCTAAAGGCCAGGGCAAGGCTCATTAAAGGTGGAACCGACGGGAAAAACGCAGGAACGTAGACGTATCTGACAATAGAACACAAAGGAAGCGGACTGGTGTAAAACTGAAATATTAGCAAGCGCCTTTTTAGCTAGCGCACTGGAAGGGAAGGTGATTCTGGCATAGGCTGACAATTCCCAGCTTCCCTCCGCGGGGGCCTACTTTGGAATGGAGAAGCAATTTATTCAGAGCCGTAAAAAATCGCGATGAAAAAAGAGGAACGAATAGAATAAAACAAGAAGAGGCTCCCGTAGGTGCCGTTGAGCTGGGGTTGTAATCAGAAACAAGAGGACTAGCCAAAAACGTAACCTTTATATTTGAATGTTGGCACAGAGTTAGCTGAGAGCGCTAATGGTCACGCAACTGGGAAGGTCTCGGAGTCTCAAACTTTCTCAAAGCATCGGGTAATGGAGTTTATAAACTTTAGTGCTGAGTTAGGCCCCACCTCCAGACTGACAGATTGGATTAGTGAAATATTTAAATCCTGGCGGTGGTGAAGAGGGAAAGATGGAGAGGCTGAGGCGGCTGATGTTTTACTGCTGCGATGGAGATGAGGAGATGGTGAGGATCGAATGTATTGGTAGTTTTTAGATAGTAGATTGTGATGATGTCATAATCCCAGCAAGAGACAGTTTTTCCTATGGATTACATTGTGCTTTGCCATGAAATATTCAAAAGGTAAATTCATAAATGTTGAACCTGACCATTTGTATAAGTGACTGGACCCAAGAACAAAAAAATCTGCATTTACAACAATATTTATTTTAGCTGCCCTCCCCATCTGTATTAAATATTACTGAACTGTTTAGAATGGTGTGATTACAAAAAACGATCATATTGAAACCAAAAAGTATTCTAAATAAAAAACAAAATAGTTTAAAAATATGAACTGCAGTAAATAAATAACTTAAGTAGTGAGTGTTTGTGTCATAATGAGTCATACAAGGTCAGAATTCAATCTTCTACAGCTCAAATCTCATCGTGGAACAGAAAATTAAACAAAAATATCCCACTACTACAAGGATAAATATTGACAAAAAGTATCGTTCCATGTGTTATGTAATGGACAGTAAGTCAGTAGAGTAATTATCGTGACAGGCCTAGGTGTGATGTCATCTGAAGCTTTGCAATGGGCTTATTAAGAAGAGGTGAATTTATGCTACAGCTACTATGTGCTTTTGTAATTTTAAAGGTGGATTTTTGATGACTTTCGGTGTTAAAGATCAAGAATTACGGTTAAAAAAACTGCATACTAAATAAATCTCTTCACATTATTTCCCAGAGCATCTCCTGACAACTTTGGGCTTAGGCAGAAAACACCGGACTATGGAAAGCTAGTCGTTTGGCTAACACTTGCAGATACATACATACAGACTAGTGTTGTCATAAGACTAAAATCTCAATCTTAATTTCTACACAAAGGGAAACGTTTACTGATGATTTTGTTGATTAAAAAAATAGGGCTGCACCAATGTGAATGTGTACGACGATCAGATATCGACGCTAATACTGAAAATTTTGCTAGATCAGATATCGGCTTCAAAATATCGGTTGAGTCGATATCCTGGTTGGACACATAAACTGATGCAATAAGACTATTTACTGCCCGTAGTCGGACCAGGAAGTCTTAGAATGTTTGAACTTTTATTCGCACAAGGTTGTTCTGTCTGATAAATAACAGCTACGTAACACATTTGGATCAGTTTTGTCTTATTTTAGGGAAGGGAAAAAAAAGCTACTATCAGTCTCTGCTCTGGTATCGGTTGATATCGGGTATCGCAGTCACTTAAAGCTGTGGTGTCGGAATCGGTATCGAAACTGAGAAAGCTGCATCCCAAAAGAACTACCTGGTAATTTGCACAGCAGGATTTAATTTTCAACACATCAACACAAAGTAATCGTGTGGTTCTATACTCGTTCTGACGTAGATTAAAGTCATTCTAAAACTATTTGGGGATTTTTGTCAATTTTTTGTGTTTTTGTTCAGTATCGATGCCTTTTCTTTCTTTCTTTGTCTTTATGTATACAGGGGAACCCAATGAGAGCACATAGACTCTCTGTTTCATGGGCGCCCTGTTTAAAATACAATACAAGCAGAAAAATAAACAAAACATATAAGTATACAAGTCCATATAGAACATTAAAAACAGGAGCAGGTGCGTCTATACAAGTTCGTTACCAGATTATTAAATTGTGTCACCAACGTGTCCAGTTTTGCTTTTTCTTGGAGTGTGTTCCATTTTTGAGAAGCAAAACAGCCAAACGCTCTCTTTCCCGTCTCAGTTTTGGTGCGGCTCGTTCTTAGCCTTATACGGTCATGTGATCTGATATTAAATGTTCCGGTATCGATGATTAACAAGCAGGCGAGAGATTCTGGCAGGTTTTGAAGTTGTCCCTTATCGATAAGTTTTGATACTTGCTTTAGTATCGATTAGCACCTGGGGGGATTTTTTTGTTACGACATAATGGAAAACCTTTGACAGGCCCAATTTACACTCACCAATCTACCGAACTCGTTTCCATTACCGCTCACAGACGAGGTGGCCAGAGCCGGGACCCCAAAGGATGAATATGTTTAAGTGATGAAGCTGAGTTGACAGAGTTGTAATGTATTCTAGGTCACGAGTCCCTGTAGTGTGGAGTATACAGTGTGTGTGGTACAGACAGGGGGAAGTGGGATGCCCAGGGACCCATGGTAAATTTGATGGATTGGACATGTGTGTTTTGCCCTCCCAGAGCAATAAAACAGGAAACACGTGTAGGAACAATGGCTGTCTGTGCTGTAATGGGCTGGGGTCTGTAATGGGCTGGGGTCTGTAATGGGCTGGGGTCTGCTGGGGCCACTTCACTTTGCGTACTGCATCTGCGTGAGAGCCACAAACTGACACATCAAAACAACTTTTATTAGCTGCAAAAACTGACGGCCAGATCAGGTCATAAGAGCGAAAGTGTTTGACAGGGAAACAGAAAACACTCTGTTCCACCTTGTAATGTCATGTGATGATACAGGAAGGGTGTTTTTAGACTCCATACACCTTCACTACACAAAGTAATAAGAAAGGGTTAATCAAACATGTGTGAATGAAACAAAAGACAACTCCATGTTTTTGACGAGGTAACAACATTAGAACAATCGGCTTATTTTTGTCAAGTGGAGTTTTGCTATTTTAGTGCGGAAAAAAAAGAAGCTTCTTGGTGATCACAGCGTTCGTGACATCACAAGGTGGAACAGAGCATTTTGAGCTTTGGAGATATACACAAATTAATAATAAAGGGTTAATCAAACATGTGTGAATGAAACAAAAGACAACTCCATGTTTTCGACAAAGTAACAACATTAGAACAATCGGCTTATTTTTGTCAAGTGGAGTTTTGCTATTTTAGTGCGGAAACAAAAGAAGCATCTTGGTGATCACTACGGTCAGATGTTACTAGATTTTACAAGTAGTTGAAATGTTAGAGGGTGTATGTTCACTAACCAGAAAGTTGGCAAGTGCCACTCCCAAGTCAGTTCCAGTCAGTTTGTTGTGTCCAAGGGCAAGACACTTAACATGATTCTGCCACTTTGTTAGTACTTTACACGAGATTGATAAGAGATTGATGGCAACGATCGTAAAATGTTTGAAATTTTTAGAGAGAGTTCAGTCCAATATTTCAAACTATAAATTAATATATCAGGCATAGAATAACATATCATAACATAACATAGCATAACATAACATACAATAACATAACATAGCATAAGATAACGTAGCATAACATAGCATAAGATAAAATAGCATAACATAGCATAACAAACATAGCATAACATAGCATAACATATCATAACACAACATAGCATAACATAACAGCATAACATAGCATAGCATAGCATACCATACCATAACATAGCATAACATACCATAACATAACATAGCATAACATAAAATATCATAACATAGCATAACATAAAATACCATAACACAACATAACATAACATAGCATAAAATACCATAACATAACACAGCGTAACATTCCATACCATAACATAACATACCATAAC
>KN483552.1:23302-42706 GCA_000787095.1 Periophthalmodon schlosseri | reverse complement strand
ATATAGCTTCATAGATCTAGATAAAATATGTAAAAGCTATTGTTTAAGTCTAGACATTGTATTGCACAATTAATCTCTGTGGCCACAAGTTTTAGTGCTCAAACGCAACATTTATTTCCCTTGAGCACGGCGTTCAACCCGACATCTCCACTGTGTGTCTTTATTCTGAGGGACACAAAGCTGTACAAATCTCTGCGCTCTCGTCCATGTGAGGACTGATGGATTTTATATGCAAAGTTAAGCACATGATATCAGCACACCCTGTCCCCAAGAAAGGACCTCTTCCAGCGTTTTCAGAAGAATGCGGATTCAAGAGGTACATTTAAGTGTTCTTAATACCCCAGTATGGCCATCCCCCCACAGATGAGCCAGGTCAGCAGTCCGGAAGTGTGCTCAGTGCAGGTAGTCACAGTCTGCTGGCAGTGGGGGCACACAGCCTGTCCTGGGACATCCTGCAGCATTGGGCTCACCACCATGTGAGTCACTGTGGAGGAAAACCACACACAGCTTTCTCAGTACAGGTACAAATATAGACTGTCATCTCTGAAACGACTGAAATGAAATCTGTGAATACTTTCTTCTAATTTTATGTGTGGCATATTATTTATTAAAAAAAACAAGTGTGGGAGTAAAGAAGACTTTTTACTTTCCAGCATTTGAGAGGACAGTGCAATTCACTTCACTTGTCACTTATTCAACAGTTAAGTAAGGATTATTTTTGCCAGAGTAGTATTAAAGCAAGCAACAGGTAATAGTTTCAAAGTGAAGACAGAATGAACCTTTAACAAAAAAGAGTGACAGAAGCTTTATTTAAATAGACACTATATATGCAAGTTTATTTTTATACCAACCTGTAGCAGTGGGCATTGGAGTTGGTGCATAACCAGGACCTGTTAAAAAGAAGCAAAAACACTATATGCTTTAACAACACACTTAGATCTTAAGGGAAAAGCTAATTTTATACATACCTTGTTGGTAAGGAGGACCTGTTTAATCAAATAAAACATACATCAGAGCTGTAACTGATGACTACATTAAAATAAATGATGCTTCCTACCTACCTTGGTAGCCCACTGATGGAGGTGCGTACATTGCTGGCTGGCCTCCTGGATAATTCATTGGGCCAGGGTAGGGAGGGGCAGATTCATTTGGAGCAAATCCTTTTTCCATCCTCAAATCTACTGAAATAAAGTTTGCATAAAAATTTAAACATGAAACAAGGAAATTCAGATGCATGCACCTCATTTGACAGAAGTGATTATTCCAGAGAACAAAGGCTTCCTCTTTTTAAACATGTAAAGTAAACAATACAAATGAGGATTGTGTATGGGATACAAATATGAACTAATACTTTAAGTAGCAAAACCATAAGGTTTGATTTCATTGCAGTTCAGTCACAACTTGTCCCTCATAATCAAAACTGATGGGACATTAAGTATACTTCAACCAAAACATTCTAAGTATAAGGGATGTTTAGTGGCCTAGTGTTTTCACACCTTGTAATGCATATCCACCAAGCCAACGCTAAACAAGGCCGGACAAAACAAGGCCTAATACATAACTTTCTGAACGCACCCAGTTGTGACGTTTGGACAATTGTGAGTGAAAGAAATAAGAACAATTTAGTCAAGCAATTGTCTTTGTGGAGATTCCTGCAGGAGAAGGAGCGGAGCAGAAAAGACAGTAGATCAGGAAAAAAGCTCCTAAGGGCAATCCCACACTGGTTTTTATTCAACAGTGGCACATACAAAGAGATCATGACAAAGACGTCATGGCATAAGTTTTTAGTCTGTGTAAACACACACTAAATCAGGAGTGGGCAATTATTTTTTCCCCAGGGTAATATTGGAATCCAGGCCTGTGGCTGGACCAACGCAATGATTGGTGTAATAAATGCTCTCCTCATGCCCTATGCCATGCCATAAACACAGTTTGAGAACCACTTGTCTAAAAAAAATGATAAATGATATGTAGTTCATAGCTGGGGAAATTATAGAACATTTATGTATTTTGTTACTGGTTCAAATAAGGAAGAGGTTATGGTGTGGTAACCATGTGGTTATCACACTACCAAAGTTTGTACACACCATCTCAATCACTGTTTTTTTTTTTTTGTTTTTTTTTAATGTTTACAACTTTATACATTTTAGATATATGATGCAAGATGTATGGAATTATGTTGCAAAAAAAGACACAACAAAAAGACACAACAACTCAATATTTTTTTCTATTTTTCATTCAAATCCTCAAAGTAGCCACTCTTTGCTTTGTTGACAGCACTGCAAACCCTTGGCCTTCTCTCAATGAGCTTCATGGTGATATCTCCTGAAATGGTTTTCACTTCACAGCTGTGCCTTGTCGGGGTCAAGGAATGTCAGAAGTGCAAGCCCGGGTTCAAAGCAAACGGTGGCTATTTTTACATTTTTTTAATCTGTTTTTTCTATTTTTCATTCAAATCCTCAAAGTAGCCACTCTTTGCTTTGTTGACAGCACTGCAAACCCTTGGCCTTCTCTCAATGAGCTTCATGGTGATATCTCCTGAAATGGTTTTCACTTCACAGCTGTGCCTTGTCGGGGTCAAGGAATG
This sequence comes from Periophthalmodon schlosseri, assembly GCA_000787095.1. Taxonomy (NCBI): domain Eukaryota; kingdom Metazoa; phylum Chordata; class Actinopteri; order Gobiiformes; family Gobiidae; genus Periophthalmodon; species Periophthalmodon schlosseri. Next base: position 40,119 of record KN483552.1, on the reverse strand, counting down.
CCAAAAGTGCAAGCCAGGGTTCAAAGCAAACGGTGGCTATTTTTACATTTTTTTAATCTGAAACAAGTTTTTGTTAATTTGAGTTTATTTTTTGTTTACTACATTCCATATGTGTCATTCATAGTTTTGATGCCTTCAGTGAGAATCTAAAATGTAAATATTCGTAGAAATAAAGTGTGAATGAAGAAGTGTGTCCAAACTTTTGACGGGTAGTGTAAATTACCATAAAAACAAACTAACTCTGTTAGTATATGCTGTCACTTCTTCGTCTGTTTAGACTATGATAAGAAATGTGTGGTCTATTCCTGAAAGCACTTAGCGTTTTTTTCTGTGTTCTGTCTCCTTTGTAAATCCTCCCTATGATCCACTCAGTGGCCATTAGTGATACAATCCCATTATCTTAGCCCTGCTTTAGATCAATAATAACTGAATTACAACTTCCCATGTCTGTGTTTTTGAAAAAAAGACCAGGCCAATCCTTTGCACATCATACACATCATCCCATAAATGACCATATCTTCTGTCACATGAATGTTGCACAACCATTAGGTCCACTGTTGTGCTGCCTCGCCCTGTTTTGTTATGCGACAGATAGCCATTAAAATGTTTTAAGAGATTTTGAAAATAAACAAATGTACTATATTCTTATATAACTTCTTACAACCATTACCTTCTATGTTCAGCGTTTCATTCACATGCTTACTATAGTAATAATAAGTATGTTATTCCTACCTGCGTGTCCCCGACCTCCAGCGAAAGTATTTCCCTTTCACTATCCGAAAATAAACCCCAAATTTTCAAGCAAGGTTGCAACTCTGAAAAGGCTCTCTTCTTGGTTCTTCTGTACTGAACTATGGCACGACTGTATGGCCTCACCCCTCATACGTTAAACCCCTCCCCTTACTTTCATACGGGGAGGGATGTAGAGAAAAAGTATTAAGTGAGACTACTGAAATCCAAATTAAATGAATACAGTTTTGAATTTACTGTCAGCTTGTGTTTGAATTGCACAATTGTTACATTTCCCAGTGTCCTTTCAAAAGTGACTCATTATCAAAGAATGTTAATGCAACCCATGTTTAGGCATGTTGGCAGGAAATCATTTATCGTGTGTATCTAGCTGTTTTGCTGAATTTTTCTTGAAGACCAGTCTTATCTGTATAATTCTATGACTTCAAATGTGGTGAAATTCCAGACTAAATATGCTGGTTTGGTTACATAAAGAACAATTGGTATGGAATATATTCTTTGGAATATATTATGTGCCAAGTCAATTGTTTAAGCAAATACAAAAGAATTATTATCTAGGGTCTAATGTCGGATATTGCAACATTGTCTTTCCTCATGAGGATGTTATAACTGACTCATAAAAGGCAGATCAGACTGGCACACAATGAGAGGGTTGTATTTCAATGCAGCTATTCTACTAATACTAGGGGTGTAACAATACAGCCAGCGCACAATGTGCTTGAATGCAGGCCCTATTTGAGGTAATCATGATGCAAATAAACAAGAAAGCTTTTATTGCCATTGCCCCTATTTAGGTGAGAGTAAAACTGAAACATCTGGACATTTAGAGACACATTTTTAATATTTTTTTTACACAAATGTATGTATATCAATTGTGCTGCTGTTATTATTAATAATTCTTATATTAATTCATATATATGGGACACATTAGTGGTAAATAGACACCAGAAAATAATATACAAAAGCAAAAAGCAAAACACTTATCCATAAAATGAGTGTCTCTCCATCCAAATGTCTCCTCAGACAAGCGATATACCGACTAGGGATGGGACAATAATTTATCACCAGAATGTGCTGAAAAAACCTACTTCTCCCTGATGATCTCTTCTAGATCACTGTTGTTTTCACTTAAGACAAAGTACAATGCTACATCCGCTGTTTACGTATGGAACCTATTCAAAATATTACAATTATAATTATTCATATCCAGAACATTTTTAAACTGTCAGCAACTTTAATAATTATTGTGATATAATTGTTAATTGCAATTATTTTGGCCATGATAATCGTGACACCAAATTTAAACATTGTCCCATGCCTAAAACCAACAAATATTCAGCTGGGATCTAACTTTATTCCTCTCCACTACTTTTAATACAACCAAAATACAACACACTACTACTTCTACTAAATCTTGTGACCTTTGAAAAGGTGTGTCACTGGGATAATAAAGTATTATGGATGTAATAACCAGGTGTCCTTAGGAAAATGTATGACTCATACTCAGATCAAAAGAAAATGTGACTGAAAATGATGTGTGGTATGTGACAAAAGCTCTTGCCGTTTGACACACAAAAGGTCTAGTGATGGATGTGGTGCAGAGGACAGCAAGGTCACAAGACAGTCACCAGAGCAAAAGTACATCACTGACCACTAATTTTAAGTCTAAATACTGTGGAATTAAAAAGCTCTTATCATGATGTTCTAACCTCAGTTCATAGTGTTACAACCATTGTTCCTAGATTGGACACTCTATAAAAGGTGTATAATACTGGGTGGATTACATCATTCTCAGTTTCAATAAGTTTCAGTAATGATAAGTTGTCTTTTGTTCTGCCCAACCTTTTCTATTAAAGTAGAGGGGGAAAAATATACTGCAACAAATTAACTAAAACATGTCTTGTACTTGTGTATAGTACTCACCTGATGGAGGAAGTACTGGAGCTGAAGGATACGAATGACCTGTTTCACAAAGCCAAACAAATATAAGCAACACACAATGTGACTCAAATAAAACTGTGCACATTTTAGCTTGCCTACCTCCATGATATTCACCATGTGGTGGTGGGTACATAACTGGCTGTCCATGACCTGAATAGTGCATTGGTGGCCCTGGGTATGGAGGGGCAGGTTCAGTTGGGGCATATCCCTTTTCCATTTTCAAAAACTTCTGTTGGTTATAAAATAACATATTAGTTTATAAAGTCATCATAGATCACTTTCCGGTCAAAGTAACATGTGACAATACAGTGAACCTTTTTATTAACAAAATACTTAGCCACAGCAATTTTTTTAAAGGTAGGTGCAGTATGTAAATTTTCTGGTGGAGGATCAGCACCTGCTTGTCTCTGTGGAGTTATTGTTTTGCCTGGAATGTTCCTCAGTATGGCATTTCAACATATCTATCTCCATGGAGACAAGAAACAGACATCACAAGGCTAAATTACAGATGAGGCCTCCAGATAGGAGACCATGCTCAAAACAAGAATGTTTGCTTTTCAAAAGATTTTTTTAGCAGTAATACAGTGTAATCAAATAAATGCAAAATAGTCAATACGTTTAATGCCATATTGTGGAACCTCCTAGGTACATGGACCATTAAAAAGGCTACAATTTCTTATGACATACAATCCCAAACATACAATGTTTTGATGGAAACGACTACACTAATACAAAAGGACTAAGAAATTATCATTCAGCCAAATTTGGTTATAAACATGGTTAGATTTTAAACTTTGGACAGATTTTTATTGTGATGCCATTGTAGAGAACAATAGGGTCCTTGGAATAGGCTAATAATTTTCATACTCATAAGGGGTCCCTGGCCTCAAAAACTGGGAACCCCTAGTGTGCTAGCGTAGCTTTTTAAGTGACATATCTCAACTAGCTGTGTGTGTGTGTGTGTGTGTGTGTGTGTGTGTGTGTGTGTGTGTGTGTGTGTGTGTGTGTGTGTGTGTGTGTGGAGTTTGAAATGGAGTTTTAGTACGTGAAATCGAAATCTTGCAGACTCGAAATCGAAGTCTTTCAGACTGTGAATGGGTTCTGCCCATACACTGTATGGTTCTGCCAGATAAGAACACAAAAAAGTATGGAATAAGCGCTAAACGTTACTTTTTTCTTACAGCTTATTTTCTGACGTTGGTCAGATGTTACGATGTCATAATTTCTACATTATATATAACGACTCTGCCAATGGATTGACCAAAAAAACACGGTAACACACCAACATCCTTGGGGGGCTTAGCAGAGCAGCTAAAACAAGTTTCTTTCTATCATAATAACGTGATCGTCAAAAACACGCACCTGACTGACGGTCTTGAAATCAGACAAAAATGTTATAAAAGAGGAAATATTTGATTGTCTGGTGGGATAGCGTCACTTAGGGGCGTAGCGATCTAGCGATTCCTGGAAAATGCGAACAAAGCACGGGCGGCTCCAAGTGGCCGAACCATGTAACATCACAGCCCTGCCCTGTAGGCCACGTCTGCATCGTAGTACAGGAACTGATGAGCAGAAATAGACAAATATATGGATTGATATATGAATTGTCATGTCATTTAACTGAAACTAAAACTAAAATTAAAGGGAACACTTGTGTGCATACTTAAAGGTTGAATTTGTTTGCAAGAATCTATATTAGGTATGAAGTCAGTATAGAGCAACAGTTGATCAAAATTATCCTGATTCTTATAAAGTGAAGATTGTGTGCTAAGATTTCTGAGACTGAATTTTTTCACCAGGGTAATCAACATTTCTGAATCTAAAGTAACACAACAGATTAAGCTAATAGTGTAGCCCTAATGCACTTTCAAAATAAAAGCCCGTGAATTTAAACATTTTTTTTTTCCAGATAAACCAATATAGTCAAAATAAGCTAATAAAACAGAATCATTGCACTTCAAACACTATCATAGCACCGTTTTTATCTTTTGTCTGCCAATTTTACAGGGCAGATACAGCATTTGGACCATTTGAAGCAAAGGTTTGCCAGAGCTAGTATAAATCTATCATGGATAATGCCATTTCAGAGCTTTATGGACACTGAAGATTCACCTTTTCTGTGGTGAGGATGGGTGTGGTCACAACAAAGTGTATTTTCATCCATTACTACGGTCTGTTTTAATAAGACTTAACTATAGATAGATTAATGATCAATTAATTTAAATATGAACCGCAACATTGCCTAGTGGAGTATGGGAATATTAAATATTCATCATTAATATTTTGGGTTAAGATAAGAATATACAGTTTTGCACTTTGTATGGTATTGAGGGGTGAAAAATGAATGTATGCTGCAAATGCTTTAGTTTGTAAATTATATCCAGGGTGAGAGCATTTACCGTCACAATATCCTTTGTGTGCTGTCATAATAACACCTCACTTCTTTAATATTTTACAGGCCCTACCTCTGGTACACAACTGATAAGAATATGGAAGTGCACAGCACTATGCAAACACTGAGCACATAGCTCCTGCTATGCACCTGCGCATTGAAATTCATATGGTTTTGAGGAGGAGGTATTAAGTGGGAGCTTCCACTTTTATTCTGGTTTCTGTGTCATTAATGAAGCACTGATAGGATGAACTGCAAATGCCTGACGTATTGAGGGACTTTAGATTCATTTGTCATTATTGAGTAGTGCACGCACCATGGTCAGTCTGGACTTTAAGGCATGTACTATGCCCGTAGGTATAGTGCGGGTTTTGGAGGTGATTTTCACCTGTATCACCTTCAGCCTGGTGGCTTCAGTGGGACACATCACAGACGCCTTCTGGACATGGTGCATGTTCACCTGGTGTTTCTGCTTCTCTCTCACAGTCCTCATCCTCTTCTTTGAGTTCACTACTCTCAACTCCAAGCTGCCCATCTCCTGGGAGGACTTCACCTGTGCGTTTGCTATGCTGGCTACACTGATGGTATGTTGTGCATTTTCTAAAAAGATGATATTACCAAATACAATACTGAAAATAAAGAAAAAAAACAAAAAAAAACCTAATTGAGCACAGTAATATTATCTATATTACACTTATTTCTTAATAAGTCAAATCTTCAGTTTATACTTTAATCTAGTTATGCACATTAATAGTGACATAGAGGTGTGCTGGTCTGAATGAGAGTTCCACGATTTGGATTCATGATACCAAATTGAAAACAACTCCATGACCTGCCTAGTGGGATAATGATGGGACTGATAATTGTAAATAACATAAATGTGTTATAAAGTTTCAGAATTAGGCATTGCCTGGAATCAAATGCACAGCATATTTTTTCAAAAATAATATAAAAAATATATAAGAGTTTTAATAAAAAACAAACAAACAAAAAAAACAAAAACAAAGGCGGTCTGGGAACATATGTTGCAATTCTTACAAAATTATTTTGTAAAATGTTGCTTTTTTTACCTTCACTTTTTGCTTAGACAAAAAGTGAAGGTACTATAGGCACCTAAGGCATGTTGGTTAAATTCCAAATAATTAAGAAGGTAAAAATTTAAGGCCATGAACATCTCCATTAGAATCATAATGGTCCTAAAATGGAACCTTGTGGTACACCATATTTTAGATAATTTAATTAAATTAAAATTAAATAGTATTTTCTATTTGTTAACAACCAATACACATTACGCATAAATCACAGTTTGCAAGGTGAAGAAAAGTGAAGGCTTTATAAACACACAGGAGCACTTCCAGGAAAAGGAGAAAACCACTTCATGACATCAGCTGGTGGAACTGACAACCAGATGAAGCCAAAATGTAATTATTAAATTTAATTATTAAATATAATTTAATTATTTAATTATTAAATAATATATTTTTGCACATGTGCTGATTCTTGGCAATTCATTTTAATATGTATTCAAATAAGCAGGCCAGACATCAACTCATCACAGTGGATTGTTTCTCACATCTTGCACATTGTTCCTTAAACTTTTTTTTATAAAGGGAAATAAATGTCTAACTTAACTCTTTTGTCCACACAGATCCTGGCAGCTTCCATCATCTACCCTGTAAACTACACGTGCTCCAACTGCCCGGAAAAGATTGGTGCCAGTGTGTGCTCCTGCCTGGCCTTCCTCTTGTACGCCATTGAGGTGGGGCTGACCAGGGCTCGATCTGGGGAGATCAGTGGCTTTCTCTCCACTGTCCCAGGACTCCTGAAAGTGCTTGAAGCGTTTATAGCTTGCATTATCTTCATCTGTCTGGACTCCAATCAGTACACACAATATCCTGGTCTCCAGTGGTCCGTGGCTGTCTATTGCATCTGCTTCATATTTGCTCTCCTCATCATCCTCTTCACCATTGGTCGACTGCTGGCTCTGTTCCCTGCACCATTTGATAAAGTTTTAACATTTGTGAACGTTCTGGCAGTACTTATGTATATTACAGCTGTGGTCATCTGGCCACTTTACAGCTTTAAGGACAATCCCAGACCCAGCACATGCAACAACTTTTATAATTGTCAATGGAATAAGTTAGTGGTGATCTCCTTTATGACTTGTGTCAACCTGATTGCGTATATTGTGGATACTGTTTACTCGATGAGACTTGTTTTCTTTGTCAGTAGGACGTAGTTATCATGAAAATAAATGAGAGAAAGTAAAATTAATATGTAAACATACACTGCCAAACTTTTTTTTCTTTTTGTGCCAATAAATGTTGCAATGACTCTATTCTTCTTTTGGGCATTTGGTATGTGATAGCACATACACACTGTCAAGTTGCACATTTAATCAATTTGCCAAATAAAAAAAGAAATCAGAAAATTGTTAAAATTACTTTATGTTGAACTTAGAACCTCTGGATCATACCAAGAAAAAACATGCAAATGACATTGGCAACCATGTTCATTCTTAAGCACTGAGTAGTAGAGTCCTCTTGTGCCTTTATTCAAGAAATGTCTGTGTAATCTCTCAGTGGCCCAGATATGATCCTTAAAGAAAAATTCTTTAAGGATCTGTCAACTGGCACTTTTTGTTAGGAAAGACAATCCATATTCCACACAATCCACATCCAACAGGAAGGGGGCCTTTGACATCATTTATCTCTATCCTCAGACTTAAACATAAACAAGGAAAACAATAGGGCTAGCCAGCATGCTAAAAGGTGTGAGAGCACCCATTAGGGGCCTGAATGATTATGCAAAATATGATTCAGGCACAGTTAGTGTTAGTTTCAGTGTAGTTAGCTCTTCCCTTCAGATAAATATAAGGCAGTGTCCACCAGCAATCTGACCAGAACTGAAGAAGTGGCTTGGATCAGCAGCAAAACGTCTTCACTCAAAAATTTTTTGTCCAGTTGACGTAATGGAATTTTTCTTTTACTTTATTCAAGCAATATAATGGCTAGTGACAAAATATCAAATTTTATGTTGAAAAAAGACTTGGGCTAACCCTGTGATAATCAGTGTTTGCAAAGGTGTGTCAGAGTGCACATACCCTCAGGTATATGTCATCGATGTGCTTCACTAGATCCCCTCTTATGGATTCACACCTACTGTTTAATGTTTAAAATCAACTTTTGAAGTGATAAAACATTAACAGCAGGCCAAGCTTAACACAGATATGCGATGTAGCCCTACGTCCTCCACCCAGTTTACGATCTGTATTTTCCAATGGGCTTGGCCAAAAAGTTGTAATTAATCATAAATAAAGTACATGCTATCTGAGTGACATGAATTGCCTTTGACGAGATGGGAGCATTCAGAAAGTACAGATGTTATATCAAGAGAGAATAGCAGACATAGACTACATAGATATGTAAACTAAGTTTACAATTATGCAAGATATGGCAGCCAATGAACGTTTTGTTTTTTCTAATTTATATGTGGAAAAAAGGTGTGGGTTGGTGAGCAGTCCATGCAGCAAGAGGACAATAGTCCACTAGTGAGTTGGGAGGTGAACATGATAACTCCACCAATCACTAGTATGAAACAAGGCCATAAACAGAGATAAGGTTGAGATGCTGCAATTGAATAGGCCACAGAGCATTCTGAGTTTCGGTTTCAAACACTATCCTATCCACTTTGCTTTGGGATATATGGATTTCATGACCAATTCCAGCTTTGGGACTTTTGTAGCCTTTTTCTGTTGAAAGATGAAGTTCGAACTTGTTTGAACATCTCTGACAGAACAATCTTAACTACTCTGACGATGATAAGTGTGGATTTGCGGGCGCTCACTCAGCCTGTGGGCATCTTGCGCATCTTTTCTGCCATTTTATCTTGCATATCTTTCAGTCTTGTGGCGTCAGTTGGATATGTCAACAACTCATACTGGTCATGGTGCATGTTTACCTGGTGTTTCTGCTTCATCGTCACCCTCCTCATCCTCATTATGGAGTTTACAGCAATGCACTCCAAACTGCCTTTTGGATGGGAGGACTTCATCAGTGCCTTTGCAATGCTAGCTAGCCTCATGATCTTCACTGCATCCATTATCTATTCGTCCTTTTTCATTTGTAGAGAACAAGCACCGAGCGGACCAAAATGTCACCGCCAGATTGGGGCATCTGTCTTGTCTTGGGTATGTTTCTTGACCTACGTTGGCGAGGTTGTTCTAAACAGGCTTCGACCACAAGGGGAGCACATTGGATTCCTCTCCACCTTGCCTGGTATCATGAAGATGCTAGAGACATTCATTGCATGCATAATCTTCACCTCCTTGCACAAAAGCCAATACTTCAAGAGACCGGAACTAGAATGGTGTGTGTCCGTGTATTCATTGTGCTTCATTTTTGCCATCATCGTAATTGTCGTCTGTACTGCTCAGCTAACGTCATACTCACCAGTCTCAATTGAAAAAGTGGTTATTGTCTACAACATTGTGGCGACATTGATGTATTTGTCCGCTATGGTGCTATGGCCCCTCTATAGTTTCCGGAACAATTCCAAACCTTCAAATTGTGATTTCCTCTGTCCATGGGATAAACTTGTAGTAATTACTATCATGACTATTTTCAATGCAATTGTTTATATACTGGACAGTGCCTACTCAATTTACCTAGTGTTTTTTGTGGGAAGAGAGTAAAAACAATTTTTGTGTTTTTTGTTTTTTTTTTTAATAAGAAGTGAATTAATGACTATCAAGACTTGAATTGGTTAATGATTAAAAACTGATCAAAAAAGTGACATGGGTAATAAGAGTTATATAAATTTTATTTTAAAAATTCCTTATTCAAACAATAGTTTGTCATTTGGTCATCATGGTTTTCGTATGTTTTTATTTCTGTGTTCTGTGTGCATTTGCTTAAACCTACATGTTCTTAATGTAAGATCATGTAAGCTTTACCTGAATAATAAACATTAGTTTTTGTCAGTAAAAGCAATATTTGATTTGAAAATGGTTGTCTTGTGTCTGGGGACACAGACAGATCGTGCTTATGAAATCTTAAGTAAAAATCCTTCATAATTCATAGACTCCCGGAATCACGCGCACGCGCGCGCACACGCACGAACACATTTCACTTTTTTCAGAGTGTTTCTTGTGCGCTCCCCTTCCGTAGCTACGAACCCACACGAGGCTCACTTTCTCTGGTGTCCTCGCTCTTAATGTCCCAAACACGCTGTTTTGGCTCGCATTTGAGTGAACAGTGTTCGTTTAGGCCTACAGGCTATTAAGTTTTGTTTCTGATCCCTGCTTTGCGCACAGTCGAGGACCTAAGTACCATCACACATCACACGAGGGAAATACAGAGAAAGAAATGACAGCGCAGAGAGAGAGCGAGACAGTAAGTTATATTGTAAGCGTGCACTTGCAAGGAGGAAATTCACGTGGGTGCTTTGAGATTTGCGTGGGTGCTCTGGCATCTCGGCACCCAAGAGATCAGCGCCTGCGCGCCCTTTAATCCTTGAAATGAAAGGATTCAAAGCATTTAAATATCTTGCAGTGGCAGTAGTTAATGTACAGGTAAGTTAATACAATGAAAACACTGTACTCATCCTCATTATATAGGATGACCAGATGTTTTGTGCAGGACTGCACAGCATTTTCAACTCAAATCCTCTGTCACGCAAATAAGGGCTGTGTCCCGCATTTCACTATTTGCAGCAAAAACTTAATTTTCTCATGGATAGCGTACATAGCGCTCAGCAGCAGCCCCTGTCTTCCCTCCACTTCCACTTAATTAAGTCGGGGCGTGTGTCAATAGTAGGCCTATGTGATTCGAAACGGAATAGACGCGAGAAGGGCGCGTGGTCACCGGAGCAAAGCGGCCGCGGGGGGGAGCCTACGGCCCATACAGTCTATGCTCAAACTCACCTCCGCTCTGACTCTTTGAAAAGCGGTTGTCTGCGGCCCACTCGTGCTTTCTCTCTCTTTCTGCTTTATTTTTTATCTCTGACCGCCTAGAGCTATCAACTCCTCTCTTTATTCATCAAGTGATGCAAGTTATCCTGAAGCTTAGACAAGTTCCCACGACGCGTATGCATGTTAAAGCGCCGCTTATATGAGAACGTAAGCTTTCCTGTGACCCTGTCAAAATAAACCCTCTGCATTTACCCAGTGCAGAACGGGTCTTGTTCAAAAGGGGAGTGGAGCAATGAAAAAACAAAAATACATATTTTTCCAACAATGTGTCCCTCATTTTTACGCTTTGTCCCACTTAAACCGAGGTGCTTTGGTTGATTTCCATCTACTTCAAAAAAAATATATTGGGGCCTGGCAACCTGCAAACCCACTGGCGTATCACTAGATGTCACTGAACAATAGAACTGTTACTTCAATACATCCATGGACCGAACTCTTTGGCAGCTCCATTTCCTATCATTAGGTAAATTCAAAGTAAGTTCAGTAAGACAACTCTAACTAAACAACAAAAATAGTACTTTATTTTCACTTGGTGTTGTTGGATTAGTCATGTGAATGTATTTATATGTATATGTTTCTATACATGATACATGTATGATTATGTTATGTGCTGGTCTCTGAATTTGTCAGATAACTGTTGCTGCATGACAATGGACAACCTTCAGTGGCCTCGTATAAAACATGAGTCAGATTCACACCTACGCCTTTTTATGCTCATTATCCTCCATTAAACTTCTGCAGTGATGAGTGGTCCTAGCTTGTACATGCTCCAGTCCCAGGGCCCCCCTCTGGGAATGGAGGAGTATACTGAGGGCTAACCACAGTATAAGCATCATTAGTAGCTAGGCAAATACTCCAGAGTTCCTGGAGAATAACTAACAGGTGGAGTGGCAAAATGTGTAGTCTCATCAGTGAGCGTTTGATACATAATTGTTAGCTTTACTATATCACAGCTCTGGCCTGCATCATTTCATCAGCGTTATTAAATCATGAAAACTCACTTATAAATATGAGAGCACAACAGAACCCATCTGGTGAATCTAATAATGCTAATACCTTGGTGTGGGAGGACATATGCTGTGTCTTATGTCATTGGATTACACAGAGATGTATTTCTATAGTGAGCCCTGTCTGACAAAGGTTTCGTTTTCACTTCACATTCATCTCTAAAATTTTGGTTGTGATGTTATTCAAATTTCAGGAACAGTCTCCACTTGGATGCAGATTTTTTTTACGTTTATTCTGATAGTGACATTTAGATATTCAATGGCATATGGCTGTAACTTCATATGCAATATAACATGTCTATATGTACGTTAAATATAAAATTAATATGGGTTTATTTCTTATCATAGAGATAATAACGCTTGTCGTGTGGTGTCTGAGCAGTGCACATTGGAGCTGCAGATGATAAACCCACTAACTTTGGAGTAACTGTAAATTATATTCAATCTTTTATTGTGTTTATTTATTGTTTATTTGAATAAGGACAAATACAACAAACATAGATTAACAATTAAGTAATCTGATGTGGGTATCACAGTGTTTATGGCCTAGGATAATTTGCAACACGAGTCCCCAGAAGGGCTTTTACCGGTTCAGATTTCACTAAAGAGCAATAGGATTATTTGCAGAAAAAGCAATAAATACAATGAATTTGTCAAGAGAATCAAATAGTATAAAAATATCGCACACTTACAAACTCACACACCCACATTTCTCAATATCACTCTTTCGCCTCCACCCTTCTCTCCCTCCTGCTCTCCCATACTATCTCTCTTCCACACACACACAGTTTACATATGATGACATTGCTGCTGTTGCTTGTTTTTTGAAGGCTGACTATCCGATAATAGTCTTTATTTGAGCAGTCAAGAGTTCCTCCCCTGAGAAGACAGTCTAAGATGTTTTACAGAAACTAACTCTACAGTCCCCCTCTAACAGTTTTGTTTTGTATACCCATTAAAGTTTGGGGTTTCAGAAAAGCATTGACCCCTAAAAAGTTATTTACAACAAATTATTCCCCCAGCCAGTTTTGACTGATTATGAAAAAAAATAATAAATAATAACATTCAACAATGTCCAAAAACACTTCCCTTTATCCACCAGTTTTCTCAAAAACCAAGCCCGCACATTTTATGTATACGCCATTTATTTGTAAATCACCTGAAGGAGTCTGTGTTCTCTGTCAAAGTTATAATGTAGATGTCTCGTGTGCTGCGACAGACATGAAGAGCCATTGATTTGTTCAGAGCCACCCAAACGACCCTATAGGCGCCAGGCTACTTCATTCAACTCAATACATTTGCTCTGAGGTGAAGCATTGATGCATTCTGGCAGATACCTTCTTGAAACCACTGAAACCAGCGTCACACAATTCTCATATCACCTCAGATGAGTTTTGGATCAATTTTTCATTTCCCAGGCATATATATTTTTTTAAGGAGAAGCCTCTTGAACTTGATTACAGATGTGCACCTTACACAATACTTTTGGTAAGAGAATTCAAATGTAAATTGAAAAACAATATATATATAAACAGCAAGGTCTCCTATATGTGTGCATTCTTTATTATTGAGGTGATATGTTTATACTTGTTATAATGCTTTTTGGACAGGTTATAAGGCTGTTTCTACTGCACAAAGCACTTCTGTGGGAATAAAAATATATAAGGCTCTGACAAAGAATGTGATGTCTGATGTTGGGAGACCATAAAAACTACCTTTATTATCATGTTGTGCAGCTCTCTTGTGAAGCTTGACAACTCTGTTTACTTTCGTGTCTGTTCTTTATCAGCAAATCTCTGTTACAACTTTCCATAATTGAACATATAGTGGATGTTTGATATACTTTTTCTATAATAACCTAGAAGGCTGGACACTAAATGTCAGCGCACACAGAGCAGTAATGAGCCGTGCTCTTGTCCTGGCGATATGAGCGCCACAACACAAATCACTGTCTCTGTCACACAGCTGGGTGGCACTGTTTACTTTTATACCATATGTCCATAAATCTGCCTCTTCTGTCTGTTTCAGCAGGTCCGACTGGTCTCATAAATATGTCATCAACTTCTAACTGTCACTAATGACCTTCTCAAGGCTGCAGGTGGAAAAACATATGAAAGATGAGACAGTGCATACCACTTGTTCATGCTAAATTAGGGGGGCTTGCTTAAACTGTCCTTTGTCCTTATCCAATTTTTATAGATTTATTCTAAAGTAAATAAATGATGCCGTCAAAGTGTTTTACTGCCAAGCAAACACCTATAGTTCAGCTGAATAGTTATCATTTTACTATTTACTAGAATACAGCTGTATAGTCTGTCTAGGAAAGGAAGGAGAGAGCATTGCATGCTTTACTTTGGACTGTGAAGTAATTGCCATTTTCCCAGTGGGTGGGACTTTCACATCCAAAGAGGGTTGTGGCTGTTCACATAAATACTGTTGACTTGCCTCTGTGCTCATCTGTGCTTCCCTTTAGAGGATTTCCTAAAAAATGCACAGGTGACAAGTGTCCACAACGCATGGGGAAAATGAGCCAACCGGGATCAACTCGACTTAAGATGAAAAGCCAATCGTGAGGAGTGTCTGGGGGTGAAACGAAAAGAGTAAGCTTTGAGAAACACAGCAATTTTCCCCAAACTGTGAAAGAAGCTGGAGCTGGACCAGAGGATGAGGTGCACTTAAGACGGGTAAACAGGTATGTGGATGTGTAAAATTAAACTTTAATGTAATGTGATTTTAGGCATTAGATTGTCAATATTATCAGAGCTGATCCTGGTGTTTTACTGACTGAAGTTACAATATGTTCATTGTTATTATTATACATTATTATTTTAAACCAATTATATTTAACTTTTGTTTTGGCATTCTCCCTGTTCAAGATGTGATTTATTACCATCAGTGTGATTGTAATTTTATTATCAGAATACATTTAAATATATCAATTGAGGTGAAACATTCTGAGTGGACAAGATATGTCCCCACCAAAGAAGGGAGTAACATCAGTAAACAGTTACATAGAAAGTGTTGCATGATTTCTACAATGGTACAATGTAACTACATTAGCCATGAAGGCATGATTCTTGTACCAACATGCACCTAAGCCTACAGAATAAATCTTAATCAATCACAAGCAGGTTTCATTCATTGATCTGATACACACAGTGCGGGCAACTCCAGCATTTTGTCTGGTAGAAATTTAATGAAATAAAAATTTTAAAATCTGCAAAAAGAATTTGAAGATGGTCTTGTAGTTAAAATAAATTTAAAATAAATGTTTATAAAGATGCATTTTTTATCAACAATACATATTTTATACATCTTATTGTTGAGTAGATGACTTTTTGCTAAACAGTATACCTATAATGTCCTCCATTGATTCTGTGAACTGGGCCTACTGCAGTGTCCAGTCTAGCTCCTGGAGCCTGTACATGTTTGTTTTCCCAACAGCCTCCTGCGGGCTGTGCATCACCCTTCATGTTTATGTGCATGGTTCACTGCGTCCCAACGTCACACCGTTTATTTGTAAAACACATTTCACAGCCACAAGTTGCTATGTCTGGCAAAAAAAAGAAATTACCGGTAATATTACTTTAGGTCATTCACAAGCCAACTGAAGCCTCTGGAGTGACCCCAGGCTCGTCTCACTTTAGTGGATGAATTTATGAGTCACTGTGCTATCCTGGTCAGCATGCTAGCCTTTTTCTGGAATGGAGCTCAACAGTTCCGGAAGTTAATTTTCAATTCAAATTTCAATTCAATTTTTCCCATAGACTTTTCAAAAAATTCAAATATTAAGAGTTCAAAGGCATTGACGAGGAGATGCTAACTAATATCCATAACATTCCAGTCCCAAAAGGCTGTTTAAAGTGCAAGATTCTGCTAAATGCTTTAATAACGTTGCAGTTTATAAAGTTTCAGAAACAGATTTTAAATAAAATGATAGGTATTGTGGTTATTAGTTACCACGTAGCTAATTTGGACTTTTAATATACATTTTTTACATAAAGTCTATGAGAAAACTGTTGAGCTCCATAGGCCTCCAGCAGTACGGGCTACAATGTCCACAATAATGAAGTGTTTAATCAGTTTTTAAGAAAGTTAATACTTTCCTTTAAGTATTGTACAGGCAATGTCCTATTATTATCTGTTTTATATTTTATTTTGCCTTTGGACTCTTGAACCAATCTTGAACATAAATTTGGGCTACAGTACATATTGTTATAGTGCTCATATCCAAAGTCTTTTTAAGGACAACAAGAAATTTTACATTTTGGATATTTTCCCAGGCAAGTTTGTTGCAGATGTCAAATATGCATACTTTTCCCAGAATGCTGCCATATCCAATTACTCCCAAGAGAAAGATCCATCACTGCATTTTGTATAATATATTATTTTTTTTTTGTCATTTATACATCAGCTGTATCTTAGGCAAGTTGCTGCCCACAAAGCAATAACTATAATTCTGTGACTTTGCAGCTGCCTCGGTAATCTTCATATTCGAATAAGATGGGGGATTATAACTGGACATTCTCTGGCAATGACAGCGGTATATCCTCTGCCCCCACTGGTTGGATTCACAACAACTCCTCCCCAAGAACTGAAATGTCTGGCAGTGTCACCACTTTGGCCACTGCAGTCGTCTTCATTATTGTATTTATCGTTGGCCTCCTTGGAAACACGTTGGTTATTTACGTGGTGGTCCGTTATGCCAAAATGAAGACTGTGACCAATCTGTACATTCTCAACTTGGCCTTGGCTG
>KN483552.1:9756-23241 GCA_000787095.1 Periophthalmodon schlosseri | reverse complement strand
CCTTCAGTGCACTCAAAATGTGCTCTCCTACTGGCCTTATGGGAATTTCCTGTGTAAAACATACATGACAGCTGATATAATGAGCCAGTTTACCTCTACGTTTTGCCTTACGGTGATGAGTATTGATCGGTACCTGGCTGTGGTTCACCCTATGAGGAGTGTCAAGTGGAGAAAGCCAAAGGTGGCAAAGATACTCAATGCAATGATGTGGGTGGTTTCCTTTCTCATTGCCTTGCCAGTAACAATCTTTTCGAATGTTCAAGATCCTTTGAACACCTGCAACATAACATGGCCCGAGCACAACAACTTGTGGTCAAATGTTTTCATCCTCGTCATGGCCATCTTGGGTTTCTTCGGTCCAGTAGTGGTGATCTGCCTGTGCTACCTCCTACTTGTCATCAGGGTAATGGAAAACAACCTTTATTCTACTGTATTTGATTATGTGATGTTTGTAATTAAATCAAGTCATTCTTCTAATGGTTTCAGGTCAGGTCAGCAGGTGCAAAAGCCGGGCTAACAAAGCGGCGAAAGTCTGAGCGTAAGGTGACCCGCATGGTGGTGATCATTGTTCTGGTTTTTGTCCTGTGCTGGCTGCCGTTTTATACCACCAACATCGTCAACCTGGTTTATACGCTCCCTGACAGCAGCTTTCATTTTACAATGTACTTCTTTCTGGTCATATTAACCTACGTCAACTCGTGCTCCAATCCCATCCTCTACGGCTTCCTGTCTGATAACTTCAAGCAGAGTTTCCAGAAGGTGCTCTGTTTCAATAAACCTGCTGAGGGCATCACGATGGATCAGCAGGCCCTCACACCAAACCTAGATCGATCAATTCCCACCCAAGTCCCAGCTTCACCAAGAGTAAAGAATGGTACAATGGGTAATCAGGTGAGGAAGCAAACTTTGGTTATGTCCTTATGTTTTGTTCAAATTGAATACTTCCGTGATGACAAAATATTAATTCAATAAATATAAATATGAAACATCAGAATAGGCCATTTTGTTAGCAGTTTTTCACATTCATATTTGTGCTACAGCTATTAATTTCTCTACCAATTCTTCTGTTGTATTTTTACAGTGTGTCCAAATGGAGAGGATTGCCCAAACCAACAATGAGCAGTTGAAGTCCTCCATGTTGTAAACTTTAAAATTGGACAATTTCAAGTTTTTTTTATTGGACTGGGGATGCACCCTAGCCTATGTGACTAAAGAAACTGAGAACACACGGAACCAGTTTGTACAGGTGTTTATATTGTACTATACGTTTGTTATATGTCTGGTTGTATTTACTTGTTATTAAAAATAGATGTAAATGTAGAAATATTATAAATTTTTAAAGGTGCACTATGTAACTTTTCCTTGCATCAGTAACCAGTGTTTTTATTTCCCCCAAAATACCTTGAGAATCATACTTTCTTACTATGAGCGGGCTCACCTCTCCACAGATCTGACCAGGCCAGGTGGCATCCCCAGCTTTTCTCCATGGAGACAGATAGATACCATATAGAGGAACATTCTAGGCAAAGACTTAACATCTCCAGGGAAACAAGTTGTTGGTGGACCCTCCACCAGACATGTTACATAGTGCATCTTTAAATTGCTTGATTCTGCTGTGTTGGATATTTTATGTAGCGTTTTGTTTCACTGTACTTCTCCATTTTATTATTGATTTTTGATTATTTGCAAATCTTTTACAGTTGTATATACTGCACAGTTTCATAGTTCATCAGTTCAAGTAAATCAAAGTCGTCTTTGCTAAATTTTGTTTGTTGTGTGTTTGGTGGTGGTTTCAGTGGTTGTTAGAACAGAACAAATGCCATATCTTTCATTGCTATGGACTAATGAAAAAACAAGCTAATTATAAATCTAAATTATAAAGTAAAAGGTAGTATATTGGTCTAGTATATTGGTCTTTGATGCCAGCTCCAGTCAGTGCAGTACCATTGTGTCCCTGGCCAAGACACCCATTCACCCACATGAATGTTACACTTTTTCTTTGTCCAAAATGTATTAAAGCCCATGCATTATCCTAACTATGCTGTGCGCTTACACTCCCACTCAAAATCAGTTCATTCAGTTCTGTATGTTTTTTTCCATCCTGCCCAGTGCCAAAATGTTATCCCCACAGAGAGTCTAATGGGGTAAAAAGAAAAACTAAAAACAGTTGTGGGAAATTTCTCCGACAGAACCACAAACATATTAGCTTGTTAAATTGACAGACTATGCAATACTGTGTGTAAGCTGCATAATGTAAAAATGACTGATAGAAATGTATTAAGATTTTATCCTTGCAACTATTTTGAGATATAATGGAGGCATGTTCCATCCATTTTACATCGTCAGTCTTAGCCCCTATTGCACATGTGTTTACTGACAAGCGGAGACAGTGTATGGGTAGAAACACTCCAATGCTCCTGCTGATTCTGGATACCCCGGTGTTTATGGTCACGCTGCTCTTGACAGCCTGAATGTCATTTGAAAGAGCTGCTTTTATCAAACAGTGAATAGCGCAGAAATATTTTAACTCACTTGTGACTTCCAAGAAACAGGTCAGATTTCCAAGTGTTTCCTCTCCATTGCCTCGTGAATTATCTCCAGTAGGACCCACATCAATCACATGTTTTCAGAGCACTCATGTGTCAACAGCAACTAACCCTGTTTACCCTTACTCCTCAACTGACAACACAGGCATTGTTATCTTTCTTCAAACAAGCTGTCTGCGATATAACAAGGGATTGACAGGATTAAAGCACAATACCCTATTTATATGTTAGAGGTGAAACAAATGTCATCATCAAATAGAAATACTAACCGTTATTAGTGGAACAGTTGAGAAAGTCATTAAAATAATTAATGATTTCCTACCTATTGTTAGCCTGGCTAGCTAATACTATATACTATAGAGAGCACCAGTCTTTCTGCCATTTTCTTTATCATTAGCTACCATGTCAAAAACTATATGGGTAATTATTATACTGATAAATAAATTAGATTTTAGGGGCGGTGTTATTGCTTTTCCTGGAATGTTCCAGAGTATGGCATTAAACTTGTATTTTTACATTTATTAAATAACATGTTTTTATTGCTCCAAAATACCTTGAAAATGTTGCATTCTTTCTGTGTGTGCTTGCCTCTCCACAAATTAGACCTGTAACTTGGTCTGGTGGCATTTTCCTGTCTGTCTCCATGGAAATAGGATCAGTTTAATGCAATATGGTGGAAAACACCAAGCAAAGCAATAACATCTTCCTGGAAAGAAGCAAATTAGATAGTGCTCCTATTAATAAAAAAAAATTAAAAAAAATACATTTAATCATGCTGAGGTAGACTGTAGAAAAAGAGTTTCTGTCAAAAAGGAACAAACAAAACCTTTCTTTACTAATTGCAATTTTGTCAAAAACAATGGCTTTATTTTGGGAGTTTTTGGGCTTCTTTGGGTCAATCATTCACCAAACACACACAAAAACTCCTGGTTTTGCTTTGCTCAAATTGTGAACAAATGTATACCTGTCATGTGTTCAAAGCAAGCCATTGACTGAAAGGAGCCATTTACAGCAAACCACATCTTCATTAGTGAACTCACTGATATGTGTTTAGTGTCTTGAGCAATTTGGCCAAGATGACATTCTTATACGTAACTGCAGCATACAAAGAAAATACATCAACCACTGAATATTGATAGGCCAATAAAAATGTGCAAACAGCTAAATATTTGTGTCAATTTAAAACCTAACCCTGCATTTAGACCTCTACAATCGTGTTCTGAAATGCATTGGAGAAAGTGTGGGAGATATTAGCTTTGACTCTAAAATATGAGCTAGCTGGAGGCTGTTGGGTTACTGATTTAACCTTTCTAATAACTTGCTGAGAGCTGACTGCAGAATTCTCAGATATTTGACCACTGTAGTGTAATGATTGACTAAACCTCCTAATGTTATTCCTAAATCCTAAATATGTTCCATAAGAAAGTAATATGAATTGGGTGGTTGTTTGTTATTAGACTCTGTAGCTAAAAGCCACAAAATGTACTCTTTTAAAAATCGTTTTGCTGTCTGTAATGCCTCAGATTCTTGGAAGCCTCCTCACACATATGTTTTAAATAATGTAGGCTATTGCAACACCAATACCTCTTGAAGACAAATCTGAATTTTTGGAGTTGTACAGTATTTTGCAAGAGACCATTCACTTCCCCCATGTAGTTAAAGGTGATACCAACAATGGCTGTTTTTAGCATTTTTTTAAACCACTCCACTGATGAAATTTGGGTGACTGACTGTACAATATAATCCACCAAAGTAGGGTGAGTCCACAGCAGGGAGCACATATCATCGGCAATTACATCAGAATGGACGTGCACACTTAAATACCAGCCACACCGGTTCTGGGAGCTGGTGGTGCATGTAAATTGCAAGTTGAGTCTCAAAAGCTATACTAGAGGCTAATGCACTAGTCGTGAGGATGGAAGTAACCATTATTATGTGTTGCGATCTCCATGCCAATAAAATAAATCCAACTACCTAAAAAAATCTTGTCACATTAGGTGGCAGTGTTTGTCCCAGCCTCCAGGAGGTACTTGCATCTTAACTATTTTTTAAGAAGAGATACTTATACTCTTGAATTCTGTTTATGTTCTGTTTTTGATTTTGAAAAACTTAGGCTAGGTGATATTTGTATTAATTTGGTGGCACATTATAGATTATAATTCAACCAATTAATTAAAACATATAAATTGTTTCATATCTGCAGAAGTGTTCTTTTCTTTGGCTTAGCTTCAGATGATGATATCCCTTCTTTTGCTCAACATGAAAATTTGAACATAACCTCTGCGTTTATTTTTGGAATCATTTCGCAGCCTAAATGGGTAAAGCCAAAACAATTGCAATGTTCTCCTCAGGGTTTTCAAGCATTGGGTCATATAAACATTGTGTAACAGATTTCACTGCAGGATGTGGTTGTGTGTGTGTATGAAGTGAATGCTTAGAGACTGTGGCAAACCCATCTATAAGAGTTCGTGATACCAGCGCCTCATCGTCTGCTTTCCTTTAGTCTACTCCCTAACCTCACTGCACATTCCAACACAGATACTACACTGACCAAGTGTTCAGAAGTGGAAGAAGAAATGTCCAATAAAATTAAGGGCAAAATGGATTATTTATTTATTTATTTGTCCATCACAAACAAGTGACAGGGATCAAATTGTGATTGTGACTTCAGTGTGGTTATTAGAATACATACTGCATTTATACCAAGTGAGCAGCAAGAAAAAGAGATGAATGGTTGTTGGCTTCACCACAGGAGTTTGATTTTAAACACAACTTTATCTATGTAATTGACATTTGATTACATTTACCATCAGTAACCCAATCCATACACTTTGTTCCTGACACTTTGAATTACACCCCTATGCACTACTTCTGAATAACAAATGTAGCCTACAGGGAGTTGAGCAAAGGAAATGGAGAGTGTGAGAAAACTAGACCACTGCAAAACATCTGTCATCTGTCATTTTATAGGGCATTTATATGGCACCCCCCAGGGGATATAGTAAACATTTTTAAAAATATTATTATTTGCAAGGGAATGCAATACTTTTTAAACGCTGACAAGGGCTCAGCAATAGATGATGGTCTAGAAATGTCCAGGATGAAGACATATTTCGGATGTATGGAGATAAAGTATAGAGGACTAACTGTTTAACAAATAGATTAAGCAAAGCTATAAATATCTGACACTGACTACACTAATCGATGCTAACGCGTTAGCTGAGCACAGAATTCAGGCAGAAGTGACCAGATTGACAAATTTTGAAGTAGCAGTACTTTGCTTCCTCAATATTTACAATCATATGAGGCAACAGGGATTACTACTACAACATAATACAGTATAATATCGTAGGAAATAGTAGAAATCGTAGTTTAAACCTTTTTGTACATATTATTTACGTTTATTTTTATTATAATTATATTGCACTAAATATGCATATTTTAAGTTATTTCAAAAAATTCAAAATGGCCTTTACTACTCTTTGTGAAATATATTGGGATTTATTGGATATAGAAAACGTATTGTAATTAATATACTGCTGTGTTACTGGCAGTTCTACTGGTCATGTGTGATGAAGAAATGGCTAAATATATTGCATCTTGAAATAGAGTTGCTGTGCTTTCCTACTGTAGACAGGCAAATAACATTACATGCAAGGAATCGCTCTCGAAAACACTGAGAAATAAAATTGGATCATCAAGGAAAGAAAAAGTGTGGTATCTGGTCTCCACCATCTGAGGCTTGGTTTCCTGACAACCCCTATCTGAGCTTAACATATGGAGGTCAGAGGGGTCAGAGGGCACATTCCTAAGATTGAGATGCCATGTATGGAACTGTTTAAGTCTGTGGACATAGATAGGAGTTAGGATACGAAGGGGGGTGACTGTAGGGACTATATATGCATGTCAAGGTCTTTGTTCTGGGTGTGTCTCGCATTGGCTTAGAGAGCTCCCGGACCTTTGTCTATAATTGGCATATTACTCTGTTTTTGTAATAAATAACATTACACTATCAGAGCTTTTGTCTTTTAGGTTTTTCCTGAATACATCCCACTCCGGACCGCAGGACAGCTACAAAGGTGAGCAGCTGTATTGAGAACTAAACCACAAAAGAAAAATGAAAAGTCACGTGCATGTGGAAGTAGCAAAGGTGAAAGTAACTTAGTCCTAAATAACACTGTAGAACAGATGATGATGATGAGACAAAGATTAAATAATTTTGCTTATACATTTGCACAAAAGAAGAAGCTCCTGAAAAGGTTCAGGCTAAAGAACCAACTCCTAGTACTTCTGTGACGGAAGAGCCAAGTCCTAGTGCTTTTGTGACAGAAGAGGCAACTCATAGCACTTCTGTGATGGCATCTTCACCTGTCTATCAGTTGGATGCTGGGCATTCATTGGACACTGACCAGGTTTGTTTCGGAATTCATTGGGATAGTGATAATACAATTCTATAGTTGAAAATGGTGGGGTAGCATTGGTCAGGTGTGTCCTTGATCTGGAGCATTTCATCCACCTTCCCTATCTATTATTGCAAGCTCCAGGGTCGCTGTGATTACAGAATCACCCATCTCAATAAGTGCAACACAAATTAAAGCCATTACCATTGAAGCTGACATACAAGAGTCACAGTTGACTTTATAGATACAACTGTACTTTGTTGCATGATTCTTTGCAGGATGAGGAGTTCCATGTTGAAAGAAAGAAAATGACTGATACTAGAAAAGATGGTCAAAGATCAGCGGAAATAGATGAGTAGAACTTCAGCAAGGGCAGCAATTATGGTGATAAAACATAACTTATTTATTTTTGCTCATTTTAATTTTACTTTGAAATTATTGACTTAACATGCACATTTTATAATTGTTTTCTTTCTGAAACATTTGATAGATGATTCAGCTGTTATAATAGTTAACTACAGTCAAGAAGCTATACAGGTAAGTTTGTTGGAAGTTTGTGTTCACTGTTCTTGACTAAACTTGTGTAAGAATTTCAGAATAAGCTATTACATTTGTGGATTCATGATTATGCATTACTAAGAATCTTTAGAGTCCAGACTGCACTAGCACCCTTCTCATCCTCCTTGTTGGGAGAGCGTGCTTTGAGCATGCGATGTGGGTTCAGGGCTCTTCCTGGGTAAGTATGCTCAGTGTCTGGCTTTTGCTACTCGTGGGTGCGCACCCCTCTGCTAGCAGGTAAGATGTCAGCCATTTACTCTGTAATTCTATCAGTTTCTGTAAGTAATGCTCCTGTCCCAATCCACAGGCACTCGGTGTGCAGCCACTCTTCAGGCTGTCACCTCCTGTACAGGAGGCCATTGTTTTGTCCTCTCCATTTACATGTCACGTCCACGTCCTGATCAAAGCCTTACATGAACCTAGATGGACTATTAGCTCAAGTGCGTGAAGAGTAGGCATTCTGAACAAAGCGGCTAGAGTGTAATCTTAAAGCACAAATGAACCCTTTCCAGTGCATAACAATTAATTTGTTCAATACGTAAAGCTCAAATTTTTGGTGAGTCCCGCCGTTGTGTGTTGCATGTTATTTTACATTGCATGTTTTTTTTGTTGTTGTTTTTGTTTGCTTTGCATGATATTTGATTTGCTTATTTCTGCGTGGTCTCCAGTGTTTGTTTTGCAAATTATTTTCTTTTGTGATGATTGTTTGTTTAAGTTCTGTTAATTTGCTAAATTTGTGTGCTCATTGTTTTGCCCTAAGTTGTGTTAATGTCCTGCTACTGTGCACTTAACTTTTATACTTACAGGCCTGTTTGAAAGTATTGTGATAACTAAATAAAATATTGTATTTTGTAATCCACCTCTCTTTATTGTCCAGGCCTAGCGCAGTCCTTAGAGTCCGTAGATTATTAGTAACTTCAAATCATTGTGGTCCACAAGGGCCCAATTCTCTGAGTGGTGAGTGGTGTTGTTGGTGGTAGTCCAAGACCTTGTTCAAGCCTTTATGTATGACAGCATAATAGACTCTATGCTCAAAATGATGAAACGAAAGGGCTGTAGAGTGATGCTGGAGTATCACGTGACGTTTACACTGTCTTTTGGGATCAATTTCTAGAACAGTATGAAGGGGATGCTGAGCGGGTACCTAGACTGAGACCCGATTTTGGTGAAGATGAATAGGCCAGATTTGGGTTAAAGGTTTAATGGATCATGGGGTTATACCAGTTTTGCTGTCTAAGTCATTTATTGTGGCATGTATCCATGGAATTGACTCTGTTGATGCCGATGATCTCATCACATTATTTCTTCACTTTGTATCTGCAGTTGAAAAGTCTGTGATAGAGAATGCCTTGCAGGGCACTTCTGAGGAGTCTGACGCAGAGGACTTGCTGGAAATATTTTTATAGATGGGCTTGCATAAGTTGCCTGCAAAAGATAATATGCAGCAAGCTATTAAAACAGTGGCTCATTAAGCTATTCTTCAGGAAGTTTATATATGTGATTGATTGCTCTACACAAATGGCTCATGTGAAGGTGCTTTTACCTGATAAAGACAGTGTAATGGCTTTGTACAAGCAAAGCAAGCATCAAGAAAGAAAGTGTCACAGCTCTTTGAAACCTCAAAGGTGGTCCTTTTTTCAGATAGAACAAGCTACATTTAGTTATCTACAAAGATATGTCAAAAATTCTGACCAAACCAAGGTAGAGAAAAATTCTGCGCTTCTGTACAGGATCTTCAGTTATAGCTATTGACATTAACAATGGAGAAACAGGTCTCAACAGACTGCCTGTAAGGACACTTGTGGTGCTCTTCTTGAACTTCCCTGCACGTATTATTGGTATCCAGATTTCCGAACAAAATTTGACAATGTGTTGGCCCGCAATTTTTTGGAAATGGATATTATGTAAGCAATGAATATTATTAATCAGTTAAAGGTAAGGTTCATAAGCCCTTAATGAAAAGCTAAATATCAATTATGTCGCCCGGATTGGCGTCACTGGGGCCCCACCCTGGAGTCAGACCTGGGTTGGGTGCTCGTCAGTGAGCGTCTGGTGGCCGGGCCTTTCCCCACAGGATCTGGGCAGCAGTCGAAGGCAGGGGCCTTGATGACCGGATCTCCAGTCATGGCCACTGGCTCTGGGGACATGAAATGTCACCTTGTTGAGGGGGAAGGAGCCTGAGCTTGCGGTTGAGTGTTACCGGCTAGATATAGTTGGCCTCACCTCCATGCACAGTTTGGGCTCTGGAACTCAACTCCTTGAAATTAGTTGAATTCTCCACTTCTCTGGTGTTGCCCGCGGGAAGAGATGGCGAGCTGGTGTGGGCTTGCTTATTGCCTCACAACTCAGCTGCCACATGTTGGAATTCACCCCAGTGAACGAGAGGGTCGCTTCCCTGTGACCTTCAGGTCACGAACAGGTCTCTCACTGGTGTAACGGCCTACAGGCCGAACAGCAATACCCAGCCTTCTTGGAGTCCCTGGGAGGGGTACTAGACAGTGCACTGACAGGGGACTCCCTTGTTCAACTAGGGGACTTCAATGTCCTTGTGGGCAACAGCAGTGACACCTGGAGAAGGGTGATCATGAAGAATGGCCTCCCTGATCTGAACCCAAGCGGCATTCTATTATTGGACCTCTGTGCTAGTCACAGTCCATAACAAATACATATGTTGTAACATTTTGGAAGTATGGACTGATGCATTCACTGATGAATTTATCATAGAGTTGTAGTTTTATGGCATATAACAACTGATTTGTAATTATGTGTTTGTAAGATATTATTATTAACTAGGTCACTAGGGGGAAGCACAGCCCTGTGGTTTTGTATTTGTGTCACATGCATAATAAAACATTTTCTAGCACACCAAAGCAAATAGCTACTAGTCAGTGTATGGTTCATTACACTGATTTTCTAATCTACTAACACATTGTTTTTTGGCATTTTACTATTGTGCCCACGCACTAGGAGAGTTTCAGGGGCTCTGCTCCCTTAAAACAATGCGCACATCCTCTTTTCTGACATAAGGCATTCTCTCTACACTTGGCATACATCCACCTGTAGCCATGAAGTTGGCCCGAGCCTTGTAGTTGGGTGTTTAAGAATTTGACAAGGACAGCAAGTTCAGAAAAGTCCTTGCACCTTGAATGCCCTCTCTTCCGCAAAATCCTCTTAAGATGCCTCTCACTCAGTGTGACACCATATCTAGGGGCCATGACTGATGTTATGTCCCTGTATTTTAAGCCTAATTTGAAATAAAGGTCAATGTAATTTCCCCATTCATTCTCCATTGTTGATATCAGTTGACCCAGAAGTGGATTTATACCAATAGACTGCAATAGACTTGCGTTTATATTTGCGTTCATTTGCAAAAAATATGCGGTTCTTTCACAAAAATATTGCGTTCCCTCACAAAAGTATTGCGTTCCCTCACAAAAGTATTGCGTTCCCTCACAAAAGTATTGTGTTCCCTTGCAAAAGTATTGTGTTCCCTCTCAAATAATGTTTTTTTTTTTATTATTCTCACTAAGTCCCCTGTAGGGCGTGGTACATTTGCACACAATTTAATTGTATTTCTTGCCAAATTACCATAACTGTAAAGACAACAGCATCTAAAATGACATTGTGCCTGCATAAAGCAGATGCTTCATGACCTGATTGTTGAAAAGTGATTTATTAAATGGAACAGGTGACAAGATTAAAACGTCTCTCTGCAAGCAGGGCTTAAACGTTCCAGAGAGTAGCCTATAGCATTATGTGCTGCAAAGAAACATAGAGATGTAATTGATAAAGAGCTGTGTCAGCCCAACTCTGCCAGCTCAGCCCTTGTTATATTGGCCTATGCCATGCATGCATTTTTGGTTGCATTCATGATTTTTTTCGGCCAAGAGAGGTAGACTGCCCAAGCGCAGCAAATCAATCTGCTTTCAGCACTTATGGGTTGAAAAGAAATAAAAATACTAGTCTAATTTGGTCACAAAGTGCTGCTTTTACAATATAGCCTGCTCTTTTGGGAGAAACCAAAAATTAGACCTATCCATTAAAAAAAAAGTTGGATACTGCAGCTTTAAAGCTACCATCTGTATTTAATTTTTTTCTACCAGTAGATGGCAGATGTGAAATCTGCCCCAATACAAAAAATATAGGTCTACTATATGCCCATTTTTAGAGCCAGAATTGGTGTTAAAGTGGTACTAAAAGTAGTCTATAAGATTAACAGAATAACAGTTTAACTGGTTTTCTGACAGTTTCACAGTTTTTTTCTGACAGTTTTTCTGACAGTTTTTTCTGACAGTTCAAGGGTGCTAAATGTTGGCTATAGGCCTAATATGAAATTAGAAATAAGGAAATTAAAATAAAAGGTAACCCAGTTGAATTTCTCAGGCGATTCTTTAGGCCAGACATGCAAATTACACTCCCAAGTAAGTCAGCCTAATGTTAAATCATAAACGTAACGTTCATACGACTTTATTTAGGATTAAATGTATTTATTTTTATTTTATTTTTAGGTTTGACTACTTGATGGTGTTTAATGTCCAACTTATCTAGTCATTGAATACCAGTCAATAGGCTCAGATCCGTGCAGTCAACATACAAACGTGCTCAACTGCTCTCTAGTGGGGAAACGGATAATAACAACGTTTCGCGTAATTGTAATACATTGCATTGCTGTTAATGAAAGGTATGGAAGTTAAAATTATGTGGGTTTTGTTATAATCATTCAAAATATCATATACACAATAACACCCTTACAGACCCATATCCCCATAGGCCTGCTTCTCCATGCAGGATCATGTAAGCTAAATAATTACACTACCAAGTTAAAAAAGAAGAAGGGGAAATGGAATGAATGATTTATAGGAAAAGCAAACTGCATTAGGTTGTTTTAGACATAGCTGAAGAAGGTTACGTTTTCATTTGCACACAGTATGGATGCTTATAACTGTTACCGCTCGAGGGCAGTGTTGCACAATACCTGCTTCAGTTTCGTGTTTGACAGTCTACAACCTGTGGCCGTGCACGAGAGAGGTGGTGCTGTTGCGGTTTGGGGTAATCCTGCGCAAACTCAAGCTGGACGGATATCCCCCTTGTCCTGTTGTTATGGACAAATGCTGACTGTTTCGCGCCTGTTGAGTTTGTGGACTTTGTGGAGAGTTGATGGAGAAAACGTCAAGACGTGCCTTTTCACGGAAAAGTGTCAGTATTTGGCTCAGCATTTGCACGCTTCATTCTCGAAACGTAACAATTTATATTTCTGTTTTCATTTTATTGTGAATACGCTTTCTCGTGTTATTTAGACTGTACAGTGTCTCCTTTAGGAGAGAATCGTAGGTGGAGATATGCCTTTACTATGTGGCAGTCTACCGAAGCGCTTGCCTTGCTGAGCGCCCCATAGTTCAAGACTTTAGTGACCTCCTCAAAAGACTTTGAGCATGGGGGAAATGTCCAGCGAGCGGAGACCGCGACTTTGTGTCATGACAAAAGGGGACAACGGCTACGGATTTCACTTACATGGAGAGAAAGGGAAAAGTGGACAATACATCCGTAAAGTAGAGCCTGGATCACCAGCTGAGGCGTCCGGGCTGCGTGCAGGGGACCGAGTAGTGGCAGTAAATGGGGCGAACGTGGAGAGAGAGACGCATCATCAGGTAAGAACTAATGTTTCCAGACTTATTTTTTTGCATATCCTGCCCCCCTCTTTTTCCAACCCCCTCTACCATTTGTAAATAGAGTACAGTGAGTCTTTTCCATTGTTCACACACCCCTCTGCCTATATTTCTTTTTATGATATGATATGGTACAGTCAAAAGTAGCATTGCACTACTAGTGTGTCTTTAGACAAACTGTTTAACATGTGCATGATCGCTGTTCTGTTCCCTCAGCAACTTTTAAAATGTTCTTAGCTGAAACTATGTGAGCAATTAGGCAGGTGTACTTTTGATTTATTTGTTGTCTGTTTACTTCAAAAGGGGCAGTTTCGC
>KN483551.1:91664-102980 GCA_000787095.1 Periophthalmodon schlosseri | reverse complement strand
TACAATAACAATAATAATAATAATAATAATAATAATACATGTTCAAATCATACTGCAGCTTGTTCTTACAGAGCTTCGATTTGCTCATGCTTCTAAAGGTCACTGTCTGTCTAAGAACGCAGTCCCGTGGGCCTTTAAGGAAACATGGCCTGCATTTCTGCTCTGATCCCCAGCGAGGATCCTATTCTCGGCTCCTGTTACTCAGCATGGGCCAAAACTCCAGCTCCACCACTCCACGCGTACCAATGAATCGCAACATGCACAGGAAATTAGCACAAGCCTGCAGAGGACAGAATGAACCTCTTATAGCATTGGCCGAGACACTAAAAGCTCATCATGATAGTTCTAATTCACAAAGGAGTGTTGAGAGTATGAGAAGATCAGATCTGAAATGTAAATAATACTAGACAGCAACAAAGGGTAAGAAAGATTACTCCATTTTAGTAATAAGGTGATGAAAAGTGCACTTAGATTTGAAGCTAATATACATATTTGCACCAACTGTCATTTCCATCTTTAATTAGACATATTTTAAAAAGGGCCACAAATTAAATGAGTGTCCCTACTATGTCATGTAATTTAATTACAGTAATCACTCACTGGAGACTCTTAACATATGCACATTTATGTAAATCAATAACACAACAAGAAGAGTATGAGCAGGACATTGTTTTAAATAATATTAATAATAACAAATGTGTATCCTGAAGAACTATATGAATTGTGCCAGGTCTTGGGAATTTGCTGGTCAATGGGTTGTTACGTTACATAGGGATAGTAAATGTGAAATGACACAACTTTCCAATAATCTTATATAAGTGAGATGAACCATGGTAGCCTTTTATCAACATTTAATCTAATGCATGTCTTAAATGGTGGGGAGCAGCCCGTCAACTCAAGGGACAGGTTCAGAACCGTGGACAGAGACATCCTGACGGCAGTGTGCGTAATGGGTATAGGTCACAGTATCTCCGACCCCAAACTACCAGCTGCTCCTCTGTGACAAATCAAAGAAATGTGGCTTAGAAGCCCAGGCCTCTTCCCAAGGGAACAACTATATGCCCCTCAGTCATCTGCTACTTCCACCACTGCAGACCATTGGCTCCCTGTGCTCACACTATGCTACACAGTGCACACATAACTAACACTCACCATGACATAGACGTTCACATATTTGATAAAGACTACGGCTTTGCTGTCGCAAATCCAAGCTTTGCAAAGTACTTGATGTTCACAGCCTGGCATAGGTTCAGCTCAGGTCCTGCCTGCTCATCCACAAGCTAACCATACTGGCAAAAGTGGAGCCTATTAATAGCACGAATATTTATCCTAGACATGAATTTATGTAGTAATTTAACCCGTTTTTCAGAGAAGGACAATGTGTGTTGAAAGCTGATAACCAATCCCCCCCCCCCACCCCTCTTATCACGCCGGTAACGTTACAGCGGGCAGCAAAGCAAATTGGGATGCATCATGAATACAAACGATATAAAGTCCTGATAAGGTATTTTGAATTTAAAAAAATAATCATACCTAATGGAAATGATTAATCCCACTACCTCTGGGTAGCTTCAAAACACGATCATTGTCCTCCCGAACAGCCCTGTCTGTTGTGCCGCCAGTAATGGATCACCAGATGGGGTAAGGACGGTGTCTGTCAAGACATGTCAGTGAAGACGATCTGCTTTTCCGTTTTGTGTTCCAAAGTAAAAGTATGTTTTCAAGTTGTTCCGATGTTCCGACCATAGACTGTATCACTTCACACATCGCAAATGCTCAGTTACAATGACATAATTTCAAAGAAAGCACACATTTCAAGCGTATAGCCTACTTTATGTACACAGATAAATAATAAACGAAACACATGGACATAAATTAAATGTGGTATGTTTCATTCCTTTTTGATGGAAAATTATTTCCATCACGAAAAAGCTATCGCTTATTGAATATTAGCGCAATCGTTATAGTAATAAAGCCAAGGAATAAAGTATAATCGTACATTTTATTTACTACTCCCATGGACTACTCCACACCACACGGGGGTGCATTATTTTCACAGGTCACCGTCCATGGGGATAAACTTTCCGGGTCAACAGCACTCGTTCCTTCCGGCTCCGGTCACTTATCAACGGCAAAGGTAAAATTAAACTCTGTGAAAGAATCCGAATATATCTTTATCATCGCATTAATACTGGCCACATAACGTTTATTACGCATTCCTCTACATTATTACTAACACATATTTGAACACATTTTGGCCCCAAACGCGTGGTAATTATTGGTATTTGGATTGTGAAGTAAGGCAAGTGTCTCGGTACGATGTCTAGCATCGGTTGTCGCTCTCGACTAAATGCTGCGAAGATTTAGCCTACTCTTACTTGCTAATGATTCAAATAACCGAAAATGTCGTTGTACAGGCCTCCATAAAGTGAAATTTCAATCGGACGCATACTACGTAACTTGTAATCAACACTAAGCATATATGTAAGCTGACAGGTTAGCTTGGCAAACGCGTAACACCCTCCATCTTTTAGATGCTGATGCCCAAGAAGAATCGCATTGCTATCTATGAGCTCCTCTTCAAAGAGGGAGTCATGGTGGCCAAAAAAGACGTCCACCTGGCCAAGCATCCCGAACTAGCTGATAAGAACGTGCCCAACCTTCATGTGATGAAAGCGATGCAGGTGAGACAAGCATCCTGTTATAGTATAACCAGGGTACATTATGAGGAGGCAACAGATTTGAAATTACACACTAAATGTATGTTTGTCGTGACTTACATACTGCATACTGTTTCCATGTCGTGATGAAAACATCTGTTCAAAATGAGACTCTGATGAGGCTCCCCATCCCATTTCTTGGAGTTATTGAGATGCTTCATAAAGTTGTAGATGAAACCTATCACAGCCTTCACTGTTGGTACATTACTTTAATTAAAATACAGATAGGCACTTGTCTATTGAGGGACCTGCAGCTTGTATTTAGCTTTACTCCAAATGCACTATAAACTGTGTTATGATATCAGCCTTTAGAAGACATTAGTGACATCTTTAAATCACTTGGGGTCTAAAGCATGTGTACATACAAAAATCTTGTATGTACACATGTGTACATACAAAAATCTTGTATGTACACATGTGTACATACAAAAATCTTGCAAAAATGGTAATTGTCACTGACTATCCAAATCAGGTTGGCATTTGGCAAAATGTGTGGTCTACTCTACAACTCTGACCCTTGTGTTTTACGGCTGTAGAGAAGGCTGAAGGAAGTCTGTGCTCAGTTTTTGTTTTGTCTGTACATACTTGTAGTCACGTTTTAAAAAATCTGACCCCTGAACACTAAAGAGGTAAAAATCCCCACCCACCTTGAAGCCCACCTCACTACGGAAGTTAATTTTTCCATTCATTAATAGTCTACATTGCGGCTTCAAAGTCTGGTGATGCTTTGTTACTTACCACCAAGCTGATTAAACCAATCAAACTCTTAATGTATATATTTTAATGAATGGGAGTTTTACTTAAGGATAAGCTTTACACACCTGCATATACAAATAAGACTCCATCCAGGGATGAACAATGTTTTTTTTTTAACAAGCATAAATTAAACAATGTCTGCAGCTTTTCAATTGAATCGTTTTCATTTTCAGTCCCTGAAGTCCTGTGGGTATGTCAAGGAGCAATTTGCCTGGCGCCATTTTTACTGGTACCTCACAAATGAGGGCATCCAGTACCTGAGAGACTTCCTCCACCTTCCCCCAGAGATTGTGCCCGCAACTCTGCGCCGCCAGACCCGCCCCGAGACTGCAAGGCCCAGGCCCAAGGGTAAGTGCTTATATTTCATAGAACAGGAGTTTTAATTGTAATCTTGCTAAACTGCTCCAAACATCTACAAATAATACTTTAAAGTAGTAGTAGTTTACTTCCAAATTGTCATTTGTGTTTTAAGAAGATTAAATGTATTCTGCACATAGAGGTGGGTGAATTATCGAAATTTAATATTTTGAATGTTTTGAAGATGTGCAAAATTTGAGTTGAGGTTTTCTCATAAAAAGCTGCATAAAGCACCAAGAAAAATAAAATGGTGGATGGGAACTACTTCTAAATAATGGGGAATTTCTGCACTTTTGTGGTCAATTTTGCAGTCATTTCATTTGTCTGATACATAGTCTTCCAGTAAATGCATTTGAATACATGTCTGAGCATTGTTATTGGAATACTCAAAAGATTAATTTTGTCATGATTTCCTACCCTTATCTGTAATTAAGTGACTTCACTTTTATATTTTGATCCAACGTGAACATGTTGTACATGCTTACAGGAATGGAAGGAGAGAGGCCCGCTCGCCTTAACCGTGGTGAGGCTGATAGAGATGCATACAGAAGATCTGCTGCTCCTCGTAAGTATAAATTCTTTTGCTCCTTTTTTTTTTTTTTCTTTTGATTAAATAATTGACCAACTTAACCTGTTTTTTTGCTTTTGTAGCTGGTGCTGATAAGAAAGCAGAGGCTGGTGCTGGAGCAGCAACAGAGTTCCAGTTTGTAAGTAACATTTTAATACATGGTACACTCAAATGGCCTGTCTTGCCCAACTTAAAAGTACGTTAACACTACTGTCTCTTGCAGAGGGGTGGCTTTGGACGTGGCAGAGGACAGCAGCCACAGTAAATTTTACAATCCCTTTATGTAAAATAAAGAAAAAAAAACTCATCTTGTGTATTTTTTTTTCCCCATATTTGTTGATACAGGGTTTGCAGTTTTTGTGGTAGCCTTATGTTTAAGATTTGACATGCTAGTTGAACTGAGTTTATAGAGCTTATATGTGCATGAATGAGAAATGACCCATTGAAGTGTGAAATACTGGTGTTTATTTGTTGGCACATTTATATTACAATCTTCAGTCTTCTCACACTGGTTTCATTCCAGAGTCCCAAATGACAAACAATGAAAACAATTCCAGTGACATTGGACAACATTTACATGTAACTTCAAGGCTGAGGTCTGTGGTTGAAAGTACAACGTGAGATGGTTTGGAATAATTGAATGGAACTGCAGTTTTAGCCATGAGATGGAGGCAAAGGCTTGGCTCAATTCTTCAGTTAAATGAGTACGGAGTGGGTGCTAAAAGACTGTAAAGCATCTTAAGATATTTATTTGAAATGTCAACTGTATTACTTTTTAATATCTTACAAATCACAATAGGAAAATTCCTGTCAGTGTTTGTTGCACTATCCCAATTTTGAATGTACAGTTTCATGAGTTTCTGGGCATTGGCACTAGACTTTGACCTCCACACCTAGTTGATAAAAATTGTAATTGTCACTGCTGTTCATATCATTACCACAACCAATCACAATCTTAAAACCCCTTAACATTATTTGGAGCAGATTTAAGGAAGCCTACATTTGAAATTAAAGACCCAGTATTTGTTTAAAGCACTTCATAATTTTGTGAGCCATTTCATTTAAGAGATTTGGGATTAAATCACTGAGCTTTCAGCCACATTCCTGTTTATTTAGCCTCAGAAGTAGTGCTAATAAAACTCCAAAGCCACTTGTTTGCTAGTTCATCAGCCTTGTTTGAAATGACACGGAGCACCAACACATGTAATAGGTGTCTGTCATTAGCACTCACCTTTTGATCTATACAGAAATACACAATTTATAATAAAAACCTCTTTCATGCTATCTACAGAGCCTCCAGTTTCACAGTATTGAGCCAGCCACTTCACGCCAAGGCACATGTAGCAGCTTGGCTGAAGAGACTTCCCAGACGTTAGAGAAACAAAATAGTATCCAAAGCATTTTACATGTTAAAAACAAGGTCTCCAACTGTACAAGGCCTGTTTAATCTGCATTTTTGCCAAAACAACAGCATTATAGATTCTATTACTTTCAATGTCAAACTGATGTTTGAGTGTTTTCGGGATGCAGTTTAAATACTAAACAAGGGGTAAAAATAAAATACGGATGTTCATAATGAAAGTGCCCACTAAAGTCAAACAATAATGTAAACATTTTCATTTTAAAAAATGAATGTGGAAAGTTAATTATTGAAGCTGTTTTAATAATAACTTATGTGATATGTGCTGTAAGTCCATGATGAGAAATCCATTTCTGCCCTCTCTGAGTGTGGAGGAAGACTTAATAGTCACATATAGTTAAAATAAAAACAAGGATTATTTAGACAGAGGTAAAGACACTGTGAAAATGTGGTTAATTCTACACTGTGTTGACATTCTTCCACTCTTGCTGAAAACAAGTAGGCTCCACTGAAGAGTGTAGTGCATGGCTAGTTCCTCAAATAGGAGAAACTCTTGACATTTAATTGACTACTGGGGGCCTCATCCTTTAGATTATAGCCACAACAACCACAGTAAGTAATAACCTTAGCACAAGTCAGCATCAGCTCACTCCAGAAAGTGAACATTGAACAGTGCTCATGCAAGACAGATAGAAGAGACCTCTATCCTTGAAGGGAAGGAAAAACACTAATGGGCACATTCATTCACAAAAAAAATAAAATAAAAATAATAAAAGGACATTAAAAGACATCCAAGAGCCTTCAGCGTAAGCACTAGGTATACACTTTACATTACAACAGTAAAAAGTAGTTCTTGCATTCAATAAAACATCACGCTAAGGGCGCATTGGAAAGAGAATGAGGGTAGCCAAGGGACATGCAGTAAGTAAAAAGGAAAAAAAAAAAAGTTCGGTCATAAAATTACATTTACAAAGTTATCAGACTATTCACCCAACACTTGTCATCAAGACTGTGCCACATTCTGGCACAAAGGAGTTGGCAAGGCAAATCATGTCATTGAGACAAAATAAGATAATAGAAATTACACAATTATAAGAGCAAGTGGTAGCGAAAGCTCCAGGGGGCATCAGGGCTGTGGTTTTAGTTATCTGATACCTGAGACAGAGCTCTGATTGATGCTGTAGGTAGGGGACAAGTCGCCACCTATCGTGGCCACCAAAGGCGTCCCATTGGTGTTCAAGCAACTCTCTTGAAGAGCCTCAAAGTAGGTGGCCTGCACAGGCTTGTGACACTGCAACACTTGTATGGCATCGTCTATTTTAAACCATTCCCTTTTTCTCCCTGTACATAGAACAAGATGCCAGGATAAAAGTTAAAGCATTGACTATCATGAAAGATGCTCAAAACAACTTTTAAAAGGTGTAACTTTTTTGATGGCGGGGTGTGCCAGCTGCTTGTCTCCATGGATGTGTTATTGCTTTGCCTGGAATGTTCCACAGTATTGCATTAAATGTAACCATCTTGAATTTATTCAATAACATCTCCATGGAGACAAGAAGGTTGTGCACCCTCCGTCAGGAAAAATAGTGCACCTTTAACACATGTAATATGTGTGTATAATGATTTACCAATGTTGACTGAGTCCTCCCAGTCCTCCAGCACTTCTGTCACAATAAGCACATAGACATATGTCCTGTGCTTCCGCTCATGGTTCTGTTGATAGAAAATAAAAACATTTAGCCATTTTCAAAACAGCAATTGTGAATTTAGCATGTATGCAGTTGTACTTCAAGCTACCTCAAATACTCCAACTAAGCGTCCTAAAGTCCCCTTAACTCCAGCCTGTAAGACAAAAATAAACAATTAATCTTGGGGGTAAATAATTTATAGAGTAATGTATTACACATTTTAAATAGCAACTTCTAACTCAATATCACAAAAATGAAATGCATCAAATAATCTGAGAGGAACAACATTCTATGATATGTTGTTCTTGCCTGAGAGGTAAAATGCATGTTGTATTCCGATACAAGGCCAGAGCACTTTGGACATCTTTGCAGCTTCTTCTGGTTCCAGTTTCAGTCTATAAATAAATGTTGACTCCATGTACTGTACCATTGACACAGTATCACAGCCTTCAGGTCTGACTCTTCAGCAAGATCAAATTAAAGAAATAAAAGGCCACCACTAGAAACCCTAAAGCATGCCAATGGATTAGGTCACAGGTCACAGTGTCAGGTTTTTATGATACGAAATGTTTCTCAGTTCAAGTACTGATGATCAGAACAGAGCAACACTGAAGCTGCAAGTTATAAAACACTGTTGTGAGTTTTTAGGGTACTTCATTGCTGTTGGCTGCTAGACTATCAACGACGATTCAAACGTCTGACTTGCTTCTGCACTGTTACCTCGGCACATATCCAAAAGTAATAATGACTCTGTTCATATGGTCATCAGAATCAGCTTGTAGGGATTAGAATAGGTCCCGCTACACTACCGTCTAATAAGAGGCTTAAGCCAGCACGAGGGCTGAACTGTGTATCCAAGGAAATATAAAGTTACAAATATTAGAGTTTCTGACAAAGTTGAAATGTGTTACTTATCAGATATACATGTGAGGGAGCGCACGTCTTTTGTTACAAAATGTATGATTCATGATAATACTGCCTTTACAAATAACATTTGTAACATTGGTATATTCTTAAATCAGATCAGAATCAGAAAGCAGAATGACCCTCACTTTGGGTTGCCAGATTCTTTGACTAAAACCAGTTGCAAATACACATAAAAGGACTCTCTAACCTGAATTCTCACCATCAAGACCCATCAAATGCAACTTGTATATGTCCTCACTCTATAGGTTAGAGCACTGGCTAACCCAGGCTCAGTAGTGATTGTGGTTCCTTTTTTATGTCAGTAAGAGTGCAGGCTACATACCCTCCCTTTAAAATATGTCATTTATGAAAGCAAGCAAAATGTTCGGTGTCTGCAGGACCAGCTTTGACATCTAAACACTGCGGTCAAACATGGGGCTATGACATTGGACTGTACGTAAGAGTTCTGAGAGAATAGAGTTAAATACAGACATGATTTAATAGAGGTGAAATACTATCCATCTACAACCCTAGGCTCATCCTCAACAAATGGAGATGTATTCTCAGAACAATATTCCTGGCTGTGAGTCAATGCCTTCTGTAACCACATGCAAGGAGAAGACTGATAAAAGTGCACTCTGGTTGAAATACATATAATATATACACCAGTAAGTAGGCAGCAATTATCATGTGTTAATGTTATTCTCAAACAAAACTAACCTCTTCACAAACTTCTCGAGCTGCAGCAACATTGGGCTCCTCCTCTGGCTCCATTCCCCCTCCAGGAACTATCCATTTATCTGGATGCCGACTACTGCTTACCAGTAGAACCTGTGAAACAATATGTTGATACTCTTAGGGAAGGAAAAAAGCAGATTTATTTCAGTGTGTACTAGTGGACATAATATTCTAGACCCTTTGCTACGTTATCATACACTGGACTTTTAAGTCACTGGCAACTTTTTATAACTACATTCAGGCTGATGGCTTCGGGTAATCAGAGGTAAACCACTGTGCAGCTAAAAATCTGGCCCCTATAGTAACCGGCATGAGGTATTAGGATAATCGTCTTCACTTCTTTGTTAACTGTTTTGCTACAAACTACAAAGACATCTTTGTGCTGGCTTGTTGACTTGAACATCAGCTTTCCAAATCACATCTGAACTGAAAAAACCTTGTGCATGATAGCCTTGTTAGTGACAGTAGTGGGAAAGCGCTAGGAAGGAAGCGTTATAAAACATGATCAAAGGGTAACAAGGTTGGGTGTTGCGTCCCTCCATCATACATGACACAATCGTGTTAAGCAGCCATTAGGAAAACGTAAACAATAACCAGCTAACGAGCTAAAATGAGTGCAAATGCCAATGTTAGTGCACTAAAACAATTAAAAAGCCTCATTCTAACCTCACGGAACAGAGTTCTTAATGTACAGAAAGACAAAGTCGGTGTATGGTCTTTCCGATAACAAGTCTGGTTATGTATAAAGTTTAAGCTGATAACAGGTTGTGAGTGGGCTGTGGCTGCCAGAGGAGCAACACGGCTAGTTAGCGTTAGCAGTGAGTTAACAGGTCGCTCTATCGCAGGTTTCTATACAGCAGAGCCGAACGGGCTAGCTCAATGTTGCTACAAATGCTTACATAACATGACAAAGATAAAATGAAATAATTAAATATTGGACGTTACTGATGAACGGCGAATCAACTATGGTGTTATTCAGGAGAAACAACGTGCGCAACATTCATGATGGTCAGTATTTAAGTTTATAGCTGATAGCCACTGTGAGCTAAAGTTAGCTCGGCCTAACAGACATCCACAGCCACGGACTCACCTCCTCCTCGCTCTCGCTTCTGAAACACAGGCAAGCGGCCCGCTTCTTGAAACCGTCTCCGTCGTACGTCCGAGTCTGGTTAGACTTGAGCTTCATCATTTCGAGAGCACAAAAGTAGAATTGCACAGCTAAGTTCGCCTCGTATAATGATGACACTGACAGACGTAAAGTCCTCCAGGAGGGAACCTCGGCGCGTTAGTTAAAAGAAATAACTTCTTCTCCGCTTCATTTTCAAAACCCTAGGCACTGCTACGGCACGGTCGCCATTACAAGGAGCCGCTACGCCCACGACGTAATTTAACCTTTAAAAGATCGGACAGCGTAAGAAAACATCCTACTTGATGTTGAAGAATGGAAGCCACCACTACGTGCTAAACGCAACAGCACGCTAGAGCCGGCATTTGAACTACGGGCAGTCATTTTCCGTTTTACTTGCATGACGTGACTTGGTCAACTTTAACTCGCAGTAATATTTTTTTTATTCAATATTTAGTGAAAAACAAAACAATATCACCTCTTCATAGCAGGTGAAATAAGTAAATGTTCTTGTTTCAGCACCCCCAGGTAATGGACAGCGCCCCGTTGTCCACATGTAAAATCCTTTGATGGTCTCATCTTAACCTTTACCAGACGTTGTAGCTTTGGGTGGCCTCTGTATGAAGTCTGTCAACACCTTTTCACATTTCTAATGATAACCTGTGAAATCTAGGTATTTAAGTAGGGTAAAAAAAAAAAAAAAAAAAAAAAAAAACCCGCCCCGCAAAGAGAAAACACCAAAAAAAAAAAAAAAAAAAAAGACTGCGCCGCAAGCAGGCAACAGCCCTATCCTTAAATCTTCTTTGGAATCTTCCTAGTCTAAACCGTCAATTTAAACTAACGTAATGGCTTGAATGTGTGAATCAAATTACTTTGGTGCTCATGTGAGTTAATCACATATAGCATAAGCATGTAAAATATAACATTTTTAGGACCATGATTCCGCAACGCTGACACAATAACTGGCCAATGACACCAATGTATTGCAACAATTCTTTTTTGTCTCGTCTTTCAGACCAGTAGAAGAGGCTTCTCACTGTCAGATAATGTGGATGGGGAACACTGAAGAGGTTGCACTTCTATTATCTGCAGTTGCT